>OX387258.1:1773589-1793589 GCA_947562095.1 Branchellion lobata | reverse complement strand
ATTTTTCTTTTTTCTTTTCCACTTTTTTTTATTTTCTTTCTCTTTTTCCTTCTTTTCTTCTTCCTTCTCTTTCTCTTCACACTCCTTTTTCTCATCCTCCTCTTCCTCTTTCTCCTTCTCCTCCTCCTCCTCCTCCTCCCCCTTCTCCTCCTCTCCTCCCCTCCAAGGTCAAGGTGACTACTTCGTCATTGAACTACACCAGGGCTTTTTGAGGTGGGTGAAATTTGGTTTAAACTTTTGTGTTTTTTTAATTTTTAAATTTTTCAACTTTTTTTATTTTTCTCTTTGTTTTTTTTTCTACTTCATATCAATTCAAACTTCGTGCTTATCTTTTTTTTTCTCATTTTTCTTCAAGTATTGTTTCCATCTTATATTAAATTGTTATTTCTCTATTTTTTTCTAAAATTTTACATCTCTTTATGATGAATGATTTTCCCTTTTTTTACAATCAAAATTCACATAACTTTTTCATAACTTCATCGTTAGTTTTTCAGGTTGTTATATTGTGATGTTTGCTCTACAAATGCTTACAATTGCATATCATTGCATACAGATCGTTTTTATTTCATGTTTTGTATTCTATCTTCTGTTTTGTATTCACCTCATGTTTTGTATCTATTTTTTTGTTTTATATTCATCTCATGTTTTGTATTTATTTTCTGTTTTTTTTTATTTTTATTTTTTTTGTAATCAATTTATTTCATTTTTATATTTCGAAAACATTTTGTAATCTCATTTTTTATTTAATTTTTTTTGCTTGTTTGTTTATGTTTTTCTACCAATTAATTTTTTTATTCCATTTTTTGTTTATTTATTTATTTTTTTTTATAGTTTTTTTTTTCATTCATTAGTTTTTTGTCCATAAACCCATTTTCAATCCATTTTTTAAACATTTTTCAAATATTTTTTTATTTTTACGTTTTTATTAATTATTAATTGATTATTTCATTCATATTTCTTCTGTGATTCCTTCAATTTTTCATATTGTTTTGTAATTAAAAAACATATTTCGTTTTAGTTTTTTTTTTACATTTTTATTTTCCTGTTATTACTATCCTTTTTATTAATTTTTCATTTTTTTTCTTCGTTTATATTTTTTCAATGTATATTTGTTCGTTTTTTTCATTTTTTCAAAAACTTTTATAGTTTTTTTCCGTTTTTTTATTTTTTTCAAAAGTTTTTTTTTCGTTTTTTTTTCGTTTTTTTTTAGTTTTTTTCTCTAACTTTTTTTCATTTTTTTGCTTCAGTTTTCCGTTTTTCATTCGGTATCTTCTTCCAGATCTCAAGCGGCACTATATAAATTCGAAGATAGATCAGATTGGTGTACAGCTTCGTGTTATATTTGCTTTATTCCATCGTAAATATTTTTAACGAATTTTTTTTTGCGTTTAAATGACAGTTTCAAAATATTTTTATTTTTTTTGTTTTATAAAAGTTTTTTATTTTTAGTTTAATTTTATGTTCTCTTATCAGTTATTACAATACAATACAATACGATACAATACAAAAAAAAATATTTTTATAGTGGCATCAACCCCGTTGAGTTTCGAGGTCACTGTTATTTTTATAACCTAATTATGATTCTTTTTATTATTTAATTTTTTTAAATTTTTGAAAAAATTATATTACTGTATTATGAAATGATTTAAAGAGAAAATTTATAAACGACAATGAGAAAACAACAATATATACAACAACAACAAATCAATACAACCAACAGAAACATAATCAATAGCAACACAACCAAGAGCAACAAAACCAACAACAACATGAAATCAAAAAAACAACAAAAAACAACACAACTAACAACAACATAAACAACGACAAAACCAACAAGATAAATAACAACGCAACATAGAAAACACAACCACAACAACATGAAAAAACAACAACACACTAAAAGAACACAAACAACCACAACAACACAAACAACAACAAAACCAATAATAATAACGCCAGTTCCAGAAGCACAACAGCAATAAGGACATTTGGAACACCATCAACAACCGCTTCCATTCATCCTCATGGACCTTCTTCGAACTCATCAATTTTTCAAACAAACACAAACAAACATACAAACAAACAAACAAAAACAAACAAACAAACACAAGTAAACATACAAACAAACAGATAAACAAATAAACAGAAAAACTATTGAAAAACACATACATACAAACTAACTGTGCAAAAAAACAAACCAAAAACTTACAAACATATCAAAAAAAAACACACAAAGAAACATAACATAAACAGAAAAAAACAAACAAATCATTTGAACCTTTAACAGCAAATAAACCACAAACAAATATCAAAACAAACA
This sequence comes from Branchellion lobata, assembly GCA_947562095.1. Lineage (NCBI taxonomy): Eukaryota > Metazoa > Annelida > Clitellata > Hirudinida > Piscicolidae > Branchellion > Branchellion lobata. The sequence continues at coordinate 1,791,269 of OX387258.1, read as the reverse complement.
CTTCAACAATAAACAAACAAAGCATAAACATCAAAACAAACAAACATTCAAAGCATTAAATAATCAACAACAAACAAAAGAACAAAAAACAAACAAACAATTTACGAACAAAACAACTACAAACAAACCACAAACAAAACAACTACAAACAAACAAACCAACCACAAAAAACAGACGAACTACAAACAAAGATTCACAGAACAAACAATCCAACAACCACAAACCAATCACAAACAACAAACCAACAACCACAAACAACAAACCAACAACCACAAACAACAAATCAACAACCACAAACAACAAACCAACAACCACAAACAACAAACCAACAACCACAAACAACAAACAAAACAAACAGACTATCCAAAGAAGGCACCATTCAATTCCATGAGTGTCTCTCAATACAAGCAACACTGCAATATTTCCATGAAAACCCCAATTTTTCCTCCACGCTACAACACTACTCCCATAAATCGAATCCATGAATCGGATCCATAAAAATCGAAAATCGAAAATGAAAATCGAAAATGAAAAATGAAAATTTAAATTTGCTTTTTCTAGTTTTTTTTAATCATTGAATCTTGTTTTTATATTTGTTTCTTTTTTGTTTTGTTTTGTTTGTTGTTGTTGTTTTTATTTTCTTTAATACTCATTCTTTTTCTTCTTTTTAACATTTATTTTAGGATTATTTTTGTATGTTTTCGTGGTGCTGTCGCTTTTGTTGATTTATTTTTTTTAATTTTAACAACAAAAACAAAAAAATCAATAAATTAATAAATAACAATACAAAAGTATAGAAAAAAGATACAAAATAAGATATAAAAATAATGATGACTCATCATACATACGTCATAGTTACCTTGGTATTTTTTCTGTTTTAATTTTTCAATTCTTATCTATTTTATTTTTTATATTTATATATAAATGGATTCAATTTAAAAAAAATAATAAAAATAATTTATATTTAATAAAATAATAAAAAAATAAAAACATATAGAAACTTAATTTGTACTTTCATATAATCATACTGGAAATAATCATAATGAACACATTTATTGTGACTTTTAAAATTTAAAAGGAGTTTTTTTCATATTTATTTCATATAATCTCGTTCCTCATTCAGTACGAAGATTAAAAAAAAATTCTTTTGTTTTTCTTTATTATTTTTATTTTTTTTTAATTTAATTAATTGTTTTTTTTTCATTATTATTTTAGTTTTTTAAAATTATTTTTATTTTTTTTACTTTTATTTTGTTGTTTGTTATTTTGTTGTTTGTTATTTTGTTGTTTTATTTTGTTTAATATTTCATTTCATCCTTTTTTTCATTTTTATATCATTTTATTAATTCTTCTATTTTATTCCTTATTTCATTTATTTTTATTTTTATTTTTATTTATTTTATTTATTTTACTTTATATTTTATTTATTATTTCATTTCATTTGTTTTTTATTTTTTTTTATTTTTATTTATTTTATTTATTTTATTTTATATTTTATTTATTTATTAGTTCATTTCATTTGTTTTTTATTTATTTTTATTCCTCTCCCAAAGATACTCAATTCTCCAATGAACCATGCAGATCTTTTTCCTTTTCCTTTTTCAGTGACGTCAGCAACTTTTAGTGTTCTATAAATAATCATCCACTCTGTCTTCTAAGACGGCTTTATTATTATTATTATTTATTATTATACTTTTTTTATTATTTTTATTATTGTTATTATAATTTTATTTCCATTTTATTATTATGATAATAATAATAATAATAATAATAATAATAATAAATTTCAATTTTTTTCCAATATTTGTTTACTTTTTTGTTATTTTTTATTTTATTTCATTTCCATTTTATTATTTTTTTAATTATTATTTTTTTTAATATTTTATATTTATTCAAATTATTTTTAAAAAATTATTTTTTTATTACCATTATTTTTATTATTATTTTTATTATTGTTTTCATTATTATTATTTTTTTTATTTTTATAATTATTATTTATTTTTTTATTATCAATATTATTATTAATATTGTTATTATTATTATTATTATTATTATTATTATTATTATTATTATTATTATTATTATTATTATTATTATTATTATTATTATTATTATTATTATTATTATTATTATTATTATTATTATTATTATTATTATTATTATTATTATTATTATTATTATTATTATTATTATTATTATTATTATTATTATTATTATTATTATTATTATTATTATTATTATTATTATTATTATTATTATTATTATTATTATTATTATTAATAATCTTATTATTATTATTATTTTTTTTTTTTTTTTTATTTTTTATTATTATTACTATTATTATTATTATTATTATTATTATTATTATTATTATTATTATTATTATTATTATTATTATTATTATTATTATTATTATTATTATTATTATTATTTTTATTTTTATTTTTATTTATATTATTATTATTATTTATATTATTATTATTATTATTATTATTATTATTATTATTATTATTATTATTATTATTATTATTATTATTATTATTATTATTATTATTATTATTATTATTATTATTATTATTATTATTATTATTAGCATTATTATTATTATTATTATTATTATTATTATTATTATTATTATTGTTATTATTATTATTATTTTCATTATTATTATTACATCGTCTCAGATGTTCCTTCGACGCGGGCGGAGGAGGCGTGGTTGTGGAGCACAGGGGGTCAGTATCGTTAACTGCTAATTACATTAGCATTCTAATTAAGATTTGATTCAATTATAATTATAATTAACTTTTAATTATTCAAAATTTTAATTAATTTATACTTAAATCTAAAAAACCTAATTAAGTAAAAATTGAACAAGGACAAGGTTTCTGTGTTCAAAATAAATAGAAACAAAAATGAAGAAAAACATCAGTTATAATGATAAACTCAAAAAAATAAATAATTAACAAGAAAAGAAGATTAATTGAAAATATATAATTATAATTAAATTAACTTTTCAATTTTTATTCATTAATTAATAATTAATTATTTATTTGGTTCAAAATAAAAGATATATCCTGGTTGGACAGATAATTAACCAATATTTGAAAAAATTAATAAAGAAACCTTCAAAAATGAGAAAAAAATGTATTCATAGAATTTTGAAAAAAAAATAAAAAAATAATTTTTGAAAAAATTGTAAACGAAATTGTAAAAAACTTGTTTAGAAGTGAGAAGGAATTACTGATGGAAACCGGTAGGCAATGTGTTTGTTACGCTTCCAAAGAAGAATTTTTTAAAAATTTAAAAATTATTATGAAAAAAATGTGAAAAGTCAATGCAAAGTGAAATTCAATACAAAAAAATACGATACAATACAATACAATACAATAAAATACAATACAATACAATGAAAAACAATACAATATTTTACAATACAATGCAATACAACATAACACAATAGAATATTTTACAATACAATGCAATACAAAATAACACAATACAGAACGATATGGTACAATCTAAAACAATACACTGAAATACAATACAACACAATACAATAAAATTCAAAACAATAGGATACATCACTAAACAATAAAATACAATACAACACAATACAATAAAATTCAAAACAATAGGATACATCACCAAACAATAAAATACAATACAACACAATACAATAAAATACAATACAACACAATACAATAAAACTCAAAACAATAGGATCATCACCAAACAATAAAATACAATACAACACAAAACAAATACAAATATTAGTATAGTGGTATCAACTGCGTAGGTTTTCGAAATGTTAATAAAAATAAATGATTTTTACCAAAAGCAATAAACAGCTTTGTGAAAAAAATATTTCAGAAAATTATTTTTTGAAATCAAAACTAGAAAATAGAAAAATAGTAACAAAAAAATTTTTAAAGATGTATAAATAATGTGAAAATAAAAAAAATAAGGAAATTAAATTATGTAAATAATTGTTTGTAAAAAAAAAATAAAAAGAAAGTTTTTGAGAAAAATACAAAATAGTTGGGAAGAAATTAAACAAACACTTGAAAACCGTGAGTTACAACCCAAGCTAATTAGATTCCGAAAAAAAATATTTTCAAGTGATAAAAACACATTAAAAATTGAAAGTTATTTAAGATTATAAAAATGATAAAATCTAAAAAAACATTTAAAAAATGAAAAAAAACATGAAAAAAAACACGAAAAACATTGAATAATTTTTTTAAATAAGAGAGCAGAAAAAAGAAAATTGCAAAAAGTATTTAAAAAAACAAAAAATTTAGAAAAAACAAAATTCTGGTTTTGTAGACAATAAAAGCTATATTCTTTGAGGGCGCTATTATGTATTCTGTGCGTGGTAAAAGTTTTTCATTACAAAACCAGGATTTCATTTTGAAAAAAGATTTTTTTTTTAATACAAAAAAAACTTTTCTAAGTAAAAAAAAAATTTATAGTACAAAAATAGATTTTTTTTAATACGAAAAAAAAATTCTAGTACGAAAATAGCTTTTTTTAAGTACGAAAAATATTTTTTTTATACAAATTGAATTTTTTCAAGTACAAAAAAAAAATTTTCCAAGTAGAAAAAAAAGAGTAATTTTAAGTACTAAAAAAATGTTTTATAATTTTTTTCCGAAAAAATTTGAGTGATTTATTCGATTTCAATTTTTTTTAGCTTCATTAATTTTTAATTTTTTATTTTTTATTTTAAATAGTTTTAAAAAATTTTTTTTGATATTAATTTCATTCAATAATAAAAAAAACATAACTTTATTCAATTTTTTCAAAAAAAGCCCATAACTTCGTAAAAGTCGTTTTTAAAATTAAAAAAATTAATAAAAAAAAGGTTTAAAAACAAAGTAAAAGGTATGATTCTACAGATATTGGAATTATATTGGATATAATATACTCAGAATACTAAAAACTGAAATGAAAATTTCTCTCTACAAAAATTAAAAACAAAAAAATTACTTCCTAGCAAAATGAAAAAACGTCTCATAACTTATTTTTACAATAATAGAAACAAAAAAATTAAAAAAAAAAGAAAAACTAAAAAAATAATTTTTAGAATAATGAAAAAAGAAAAAAATAATTTTTAAGTTGATGAAACAAAAAAAATAATTTCTACATAGTGATAATTTTTGTACTCAGAGCATAATATTGTCGGTTTTTATAACTTAATAAACAAGTCTTTATTGAGAGTTTCGTCTGTATCTCAGCGATTGGAAAAAAGCTAGGAGGCGTTGGAGAGTAATAATCAGAAATATCGAATGAATGAATGATTGAATGAATGAATGATTGAATGAATGAATGATTGAATGAATGAATGATTGAGTGAATGAATGATTGAATGAATGAATGAATGAATGAATGAATGATTGAATGAATGAATGATTGAATGAATGAATGATTGAATGATTGAATGAATGAATGATTGAATGAATGAATGATTGAATGACTGAATGATTGAATGAATGAATGAATGAATGAATGAATGATTGAATGAATGAATGAATGAATGAATGAATGAATGAATGATTGAATGAATGAATGAATGAATGAATGAATGAATGATTGAATGAATGAATGATTGAATGAATGAATGATTGAATGAATGAATGATTGAATGAATGAATGATTGAATGAATGAATGAATGAATGAATGATTGAATGAATGAATGATTGAATGAATGAATGATTGAATGAATGAATGATTGAATGAATGAATGAATGATTGAATGAATGAGTGATTGAGTGAATGAATGAATGAGTGAATGAGTGAAGGGATGGATGAGTGGGTGGATGAATGAATGGATGAATGAGTGGATGGATGAATAGATAGATAGATGGATGGATGAATGGTTCTATGATTTATTGTATGAATGAATGAATGAATGAGTGGATGGATGAATAGATAGATAGATGGATGGATGTATGGTTAGATGATTCATTGAATAAATGAATGGATGAATAGATGAATAAATGAATTTTGAATGGATAAATATTTGAATGAATGAATAAATGGATGGATGAATGGATGGTTGGATGAATGAATGAATGAATGAATGGGTGAATGAATGATTGACTGAATGTATGTATGTATGACACAATTAATGAGTAAATGAGTGGGAGAATGCATACTTTCTTATAGCGAAAACTGGGTCACCTCAGAGGCTTTGCATATATCAAACTAATACAAAACGAAACAAAAATACAAATGAAAAACAAGAAAAAATAAATAAAATTTGTTATAATGTGCAACAAAATGAAACATTGGAGTTTATGAAAAAAAATCTTTTTATGAGATCAAAACTCGAATAATTAAAAAAAAAAAAAAATTTGGAATAAAAATAATATTTAATGGAAAACGAAAAGAGAATTGAATAATTTTTCATCAGAAAAACAAATTAATAAATTTTTTTTCTAAATATTCAATAAACCTTAAAGCATTAGCTTTATAGCACAGTGAAAAATAAAAAAATAGATTTTAAAGGAATCCATCATGCATAAAGTGGAGGATTTTTGCAATAAAAAAATAAAAAAAACGTTAAATAAGACTAAAAAACAACTTAATAGAGATTATGAGTGCATAAACTGATTTGGATAGAAATAAAAACAAAAAAAACAAGCAAAAAAACGAAAAATGAAATTTCTTTTTTTTCTTTATAGTTTTTTTTTTCAAAAAAAATTATTCATCAGTCTAAACACGAACAAACTCACTTCTTTTATTCCAATTTTTTTCACTGAAAACAAAATAAATTTTTAAAATGACTAAAATCTGATGGAACCAACTTCAACCCTCTTTAATCATCCTTAATCTCTTCAACTCTGTCCCAAACTACTCCACTAACGTATCATTCTCTAATTTAGCTTAATCTGCATATCCTCTTAATCTTATTACTTTCAATAATCTAATCACATTCATTAATCTAATCCTATCTACTCAAAATAATCTATTCTTGTTTTTTCTTTCATTCTACCATCTCTTCCTTCCACCCCACCTTCACTCCTTTCAAACCTTTCCACCCCTGCTCAGCCCATTATCTCTTCCTTTCACCAATCAACCCTTCCCCCCCCCCCCTTAACTCCAGTCCCCTCCCCCCAGAACCACCCCTAGTTCACCCAATCTACTTTCATCCTCCTTCCTCGGAACTCACTCTATCTCACCCACTTCCTTCTTTTTTTTCACCTTCTTCATTACCCTTCTTTCACTCATTTTATATTTTTTCTTCTTATTCTACCCACCCACACACTTCCCCACCTACTTACCTAACAACTCACCACCCAACTACCCACTCACCCACTCACCCAATCACATACTCACCCACTCACCCACCCACTCACTCACCCACTCACCCACCCACTCACCCACTCACTCACCCACTCACCCACTCACTCACTCATCCACTCATCCACTCATCCACCCACCCAACCACCCACCCACCCACCCACCCACTCACCCTCTCACCCACCTACCCACTCACCCACTCACTCACCCACTTCCTCACCCACTCACCGACTTCCTCAACCACTCACCCACCCACCCACCTACCCACTAACCCACCCACCCACCCTCTCACCCACCTACCCACTCACCCACCCACCCACCCTCTCACCCACCCACCCAGAACCCCTCCTCTTTCTGACGGCTATTGGCACCCAATACAGGTGAGTCGGAAAGAGATGAACCTTTTGAGAATAAAAGTGGATTCGATCGAAAAGGTTTTCCTGTGGCAGAATGGACAAGAATTGTTTCCGGTGAGTGATGGTCTTGGTGTTGGTGGGGGTGGTGGTGGTGGTGGTGCTGGTGGTGGTGGTGGTGGTGGTGGTGGTGTTGGTGGTGGTGGTGGTGTTGGTGGTGCCGGTGGTGGTGGTGGTGATGGTGGTGGTGGTGGTGGTGGTGGTGGTGGTGGTGGTGGTGGTGATGGTGTTGGTGGTGGTGCTGGTGGTGGTGGTGGTGGTGGTGGTGGTGGTGGTGGTGGTGGTGGTGGTGGTGGTGGTGGTGGTGGTGGTGGTGGTGGTGGTGGTGGTGGTGATGAGGTTATCTCAATGCTTTACGGGGTTAATGCCACCATACTAATATTCGTATTTTATTGTATTGTGTTGTATTATATTTTTTTGTAATGTATTAAAATTCAACTTATTGTATTGTATTATATTGCATAGTATTGTTTTGTATTTTATTGTATTTCATTGTTTTTTATTGTATTGTATTGTATTTTATTATATTATCTTTTATTGTATTGATTTGTTTTGTTTTGTAAGTCAATTCAGTGTATTGTTTTGCATTTTATTGTATTGCATTGTATTTTATTATCTTGTATCGTATTGTATTGTTCTGTATTGCAATTTAATGTATTGTTTTGTATTTTACTGTTTTGTATTGTTTTATGCAGTAATGAATTGTATTGTATTGTAATGTATGGTGGTGATGGTGATAGTGGAAATGGTGATAGTGATGGTGGTGTTAGTGAGGAGGTTGGTGATGGAGGTGGTGTTAGTGATGGTAGTGGTTAGAATATATAGGATTAGACAAGGTATGAAAAGTGCTTTGTGTGGGGATGGGTGGTATGAAAGGAAACAAGTGAAATGGGTGTTGTGGAGATGGGTGTTGTGGAGGTGGGTGTTGTGGAGGTGGTGGATGTTGTGGAGATGGGTGTTGTGGAGGTGGGTGTTGTGGAGGTGGGTGTTGTGGAGGTGGTGGATGTTGTGGAGATGGGTGTTGTGGAGGTGGGTGTTGTGGAGGTGGGTGTTGTGGAGACGGGTGTTGTGGAGATGGGTGTTGTGGAAATGGGTGTTGTGGAGGTGGGTGTTGTGGAGGTGGGTTTTGTGGAGATGGGTGTTGTGGAAATGGGTGTTGTGGCGATGGATGTTGTGGAGATGGTGGATGTTGTGGCGATGGGTGTTGTGGAGGTGGGTGTTGTGGAGATGGGTGTTGTGGAGATGGTGGATGTTGTGGCGATGGGTGTTGTGAAGATGGTGGATGTGAAGATGGGTGTTGTAGAGATGGGTGTTGTGGAGGTGGGTGTTGTAGAGATGGGTTTTGTGGAGGTGGATACAAGTGGAGATGTGTAGAAGTGCGATGGGTGAAATAAAAATGGGTTGATGTGAATATAAGAATGGGTGGGTATAAAAATGAGTTGAAAATTGGTAAAGAATGGGTGAACTATGAGAAGAAGATGGATAAAGGTGAAAGTTGAAGAATGGCGGATAGATGGAATAAAAATAGATGGATGAGGATGGATGAGGATGGATGGATAAAAACGGGTGAAGATGGGTAACCTGAGAATAGTTGGGATGAAGATGGGTGGGTGTGAGAAGTGGGGGTGTGGGGGTGGGTAGAATGAGGATGGGTGGTGTGCAATTGAGAGTGATGAAGAGGGTGGGTGTGGTGTTGGAGAGTGTGGAAGTGAAAGGGTGTAGAGAATGGTCACGTGTGGGGAAAAGGGGGAGGTGTAGGAATAGGTGGGTGTGGAGAAGGGGAGAGGGGGGTGTGGAAAGGGTGGGTGTGAGAAGGGTGGGTGAAAAAAGGGTTGTAACTGACTGTTTGATTCATGTGTTTGTTCGCGAGTTGGTGTAAATGATTTTAAATGATTGATTGATGACGGAAATGAAAATAAAATAAAAAAAGAAAGTGGATGAAAAAAAATTAAAAAATAAAACCGGTGACAAAAAGCAAAATAAGAAAAATAAATCAACAAAAAAACTTAACCTTAAATAAAAATAATACGGACTTTCCAGCCCCATGTTTTTTTCTTAAAAAACATTTTTTCCATTTTTTTTTCAAAACATTTTTTCCATTTTTTTTCAAAACATTTTTTTTTCAATTTTTTTCTTTATTTTTCAAGTTTTTATTTTATTTATCAAGTTTTTTTTCACATGTAAGGTCTTTAACACGCATAAAAAATGCCATAAAAAATTCCAAGTTTTTTTTAATTTTTCTATATTTAAACAGTTACAACATTATTTTCCATTTTTTTCTCATCGTTATTTTTATTTTTTTAAGTTTTTTCCATTTTTTATTTCTTCTCATTTTTTTCTACTTTTTACAGCGTTTTCATTTTTTTGACTTTTCTTTTTTTTTTCCTTCTTTTCTTTCATTTTTTTCCATTTTTTCTCGTTTTTTTATCTTTTCCCTCATATTTTTCCTTTATACTCGTTTTTTTATCTTTTCTTATTTTTTCAATGTTTTTTTTTCTTTTTTTCATTTTCTCACCTGTTGTCTTTCAAACATTTTTTTCACTTTTTTTCTTTTTTTCAACAATTTTATTTCTGTTTTTCATCCATCATGAACCTTTTTCATTTCATTTTTTTCAATTTTTTACGTTTTTTCTACTCACACTTTTATTTTTTCATAATTTTTTATTTTTTCAATGTCCATTCTCTCTTCTTCCAATTCTTTTTTCCACTCTTTATTTTTCATTCCCTTCCTTCACTCCTTTCTTTCCACCCACTGTTCCTTCTTCCTCTCTCTCTCCATTCTCCTTCACCCATACTTCACTCATCCTTTCTACTCCCCCCAAAATTTCTCCCTTTCCTCCCTTCTCCTCCTCCCATTTTAATTCCTTTTCCAATTCCCACGTTTCACCCTCTTCCCCTCTCTCTTTCCTCCCTCTCCCCCCCCCTCCCCTTTCACTTTTCCCCCCTCCCCATTCCACTCTCATTCCCACCTTTCACTCCTCCCCCACTTTCCCACCACTCAGGGCTCTACCCAAAACCTCCCGAAAAGTCACTCCAACTTCTTGAATCTATCTCCAGATAACAGTGTCTTCATTGGAGGGGTTGATGAGGCCATGAAGAGAATGACGGACCGCAAGTGAGGATGGCGATTTGGGGGGGTTGTGGGGTGGGATTGAGGAATTCTGGTCTTTTGGGTGTTTTGAGGTTAAAAGGTTTGGAGTATTGGATGGTTTTTGAATTGGTTTTAGATTGTTTTTAGATTTTTAAAAGATTATTTTGGGTGGTTTTGGGTGTTTTTAGAGTTTTTTGAAATGTATGATCGAAGGCTAACTTTGGGTTTTGGAGGGTTGAAGTGAGGGGGTTGAAGTTGGGGGGTTGAAGTTGGGGGGTTGAAGTGGAGGGTTGAAGTGGAGGGTTGAAGTGGAGGGTTGAGGTTAAGTAGTGGGTAGTGGGTGTTTGGTTAATGTTGTTGTTGTTGTTGTTGTTGTTGCAGTTGATGCTGTTGTTGTTGTTGTTGTTGTTGTTGTTGTTTTTATTTTGTAGCTGTGGGAGGATGGTGGGCGTAGATAGGAGGAGATCGACAGACATGTTGAGTCAAAAAAGTCTCGAAAAAGAAACTTCACTTTTAAACAAACACTAACCTGAAGAATTAAACGGTTAAAAGTGAAAAAACATTCCAACGTAGTTTTCAAAAAAAAATTATTTGAATTTTTTATATTTAAAAGTTATAAATTGTTTTATTTTAATATTATTTTATAAATAAATTTAATTTTAAATTTAATTTTAATTTTTTTTCAAACTTAAAAAAATATTTTTAACGTCTTTGAGAAAAAAAGATCCGAATAGTTTTTATGAAACAAGATTACAAAGCACTGAAGCTGGTTATGCGCAGATTATCGAAAGAAAAAAAACTGAAAAAAATTAACAAAAAATTCAAAACTGACTGAGAATTCTCATTGAAAATTGATGAAAAAAAAACATTAAAAATTAAAGAAAAAAAAAAGTTTTTTTATAAAAAAAATTTTTTTTATAAAATAATTAAATTTTATTAATTATTTTTTGATAAAAATTATTTTCCATGAAATAATTAGAAAATGAAGATTTGAATCTCGATTTTAATTTTTTTCTAGCAAAACTCATTAAGTAAATAAAGTTGGTCCAAGTGCAAAATACTGAGTGTTATAATGACTAAGGGGGGGATGAGAATGTAGCAATGGTTACAGCAAAACAACCTTAAATTATAAAAAAAAACTACCTGGAATATTATGAAATTGAATGAAAAAAACGCAAAAAAATGTTATAGTGAGAAATAATAATGAAAATATCAGTTAAAAATTAAATATTAAAAAAATTGAAAAGTAAGAAAAAAATGGAAAAAAAATAGAAAAGTTAGAAAAACGTTTTGGAGGAACAATCTGTAATGGAAAAAAATTTGAGTGAATTTCTTCAAGAAAAAAAAAGTTAAATTCTAGTGGCTTCAAAACTCTACGGCGTTAATGCCACTATAATAATATTCGTATTTGTATTGTATTGTATTGTATGTTCTTGTATTGTATTTTATAGTATTGTAATTTATTTCATTGTATTGTATTGTATTTCATTGTATTGTATTGTATTTTATTGTATTGTATTGTATTTTATTGTATTTTAGTTTATTGTAATATGTTTTATTGTATTGTATCTCAGTGTATTGTGTTCTATTATATTGTGAAATAACTAGTAAAAAATTGAAATCAAAATACCTATAAAAAAAAAATTTGTAGAAAAACCTACTCGAGAAAAAAAGTGGTAGAAAAAAACTATTAAGAAGATAAGTTTTGTAGAAAAACTAAGATAAAAACTGTGATAAAAATTATTTTAAAAACAATCCAGTAAAGAAGAAAAAAGAAAAAATGTTTGATTGGAAAAAAAGATGAAAATCTTTTTTTTAAAACTGTTTAGGAATTCTAAAAAATCAATTTTGAACTAGAAAAAAACTAGAAAAAAACTATTCGAAATAGCTAAAGATACTGAAATAGACTGAAAGATATTGGAAAATAATAAAAAAAATTAAAATAATAAATATGAGAATTATAAAAATAATTTTAAAAATTATAAAAATAATTTTAAAAATTGAAAAAATGTTTTGAAAAATAAAAGCATGATTATAAAAATTGAAAAGGAAGTGGGAAAAGTTAAATAATAAGAATAAAAATAAGTAAAAATGAATTAGTGTAAGAAGAGTAGGAGAAAAAACAAGAAAAATTTCATAGAAAAAAAGTCAATAAAAACGTAAGAATGAAGAAAAATTCAATAAAAAATAAATAAAAAACATTAAAAATAATTTTTATTAAAATAATTTTGAAAATATTAAAAAAAATTTTTTTTTAATATTTTTTAAAACATTAAAAAAAACTTAGTAAAATATTTTCATAATAAATATTTAAAAAAAAATTTTAATTAATAGGAAGAAATGAGAAAAAAACGCAAAAAATTGTGTGGATTTTTTGCTTTCTTAAGTGGCTTGTGTTGGATGGTGATAGCCAATAGGTGGAAGGAGGTGGGTTGGAGGAATGATGAAGGGAAGAATGGATGGTGGTGGTGGTTGGGTGGTGGTGGGTGGTGGTGGTGGTTGGGTGGTGGTGGTTGGTGGTGGTTGAGTGGCGGTGGTTCGGTGATTGGGTGGTGGTGGTTGGGTGGTGGTGGTTGGGTGGTGGTGGTTGGGTGGTGGTTGGGTAGTGGTAATTAGGTGGTGGTGGTTTGGTGGTGGGTGGGTGGGTGCTGGTGGGTGGGTGCTGGTGGTTGGGTGCTGGTATGGTTGGGTAGGTTTTAGAAAAAATTGAATTGATCGAGTAATGGTTGGGTGATAGCGGTTGAGCGTAAAATGGTTGGGCGAGTGTGGAAGAGTTAGGCGAATGTAAAAAAAAAATTTTTGAGAAAATTGATGTGGTACAATGAATGGAAAAGAAAGGTGGATGGAATAAAGAAGTAATGGAATAGTGGTGGAATAGAAGTGTGGTGGGAGAATGAATGGTGGAAGAATGAATGGTGGAAGAATGAATGGTGGAAGAATGAATGGTGGAAGAATGAATGGTGGAAGAATGAATGGTGGAAGAATAAATAGACAAAATGGGAGTGATGGATGGTGGTAGAATGGTGGGTGATAAAAGACGGTAGACTAGTGAGTGATGCGAATGAAAAGATCTCATCTCATCTAATCAAATTATTTATATAGCGCTGATTCCACACTGAATGGCTAAGCAGTAATTTCAACCGCATTGAGAACCATTGAAGACTATTATTATGCACAAGTTGAAAAAAGATCTTCACATTATTTTACGTTTTGCTGAAAGAATTTATGGTTTTTACATGCGCTCAAATATTTTTGAAAAACAAGACGAGTTAATAGCTGAAATGAACTAATGAGAAATTTATAAAAATTATGATGATAAAAAAATTAAAAAAAAAAAGAAATACTAATAATAATAAAAAAATAATAATAATAATAAAAATAAAAATAAAAATAATAATAATAACAATAATAATAATAATAATAATAATAATAATAATAATAATAATAATAATAATAATAATAATAATAATAATAATAATAATAATAATAATAATAATAATAGTAATAATAATAATAATAATAATAATAATAATAATAATAATAATAATAATAATAATAATAATAATAATAATAATAATAATAATAATAATAATAATAATAATAATAATAATAATAATAATAATAATAATAATAATAATAATAATAATAATAATAATAATAATAATAATAATAATAATAATAATAATAATAATAATAATAATAATAATAATAATAATAATAATAATAATAATAATAATAATAATAATAATAAAAATAATAATAATAATAATAATAATAATGATAATAATAATAATAATAATAATAATAATAATAATAATAATAATAATAATAATAATAATAATAATAATAATAATAATAATAATAATAATAATAATAATAATAATAATAATAATAATAATAATAATAATAATAATAATAATAATAATAATAATAATAATAATAATAATAATAATAATAATAATAATAATAATAATAATAATAATAATAATAATAATAATAATAATAATAATAATAATAATAATAATAATAATAATAATAATAATAATAATAATATTAACAATATTAAAATTAAAATTTCTTTGTAAATTAAATCCAATGCATGGAACATGGAACTTTTGCTTCGAGATTAAAATAGATTAAAAGTGGACCGAAATAAAAAATTGAAAGATTTAAATGACTGGTCGAGTTGGATTAGGAATAAATTATAGCGGGAAATGAAAAAAACGGGAAAAAAACTTTTGAACAGATTTAAAAAAATAACAAAATTAAAACAAAACTGAAAAATTAACAATTTGAGCTTTTTATTGGCATAAAAATGAACAAGAAAATTAAAAGCGTTGAAAAAAAATGAAAAAATTGAATACAAAACTAAACTTTTGAAAAAAAATTGAACAAAAAAAACTGAAATTAAATTAAAATCATTGTTTAATTTTTTTTCTTTTTTTTCAATTTTTACACATTTCTCTAATTAATATATAAAAATTCAATTATACATATTTTGTATACTACAAGCATGAGCATAAAAATTCATTGAATACAGTTTTATCCAGTTTTTTTCTTCCGTTTTTCAGCTTGATTTTTTTTTCCGTTTTTCAACTTTTATTTTTTATTTTTTCAGTTTTTTTTTTTTCGATTATTCAACAGACTCGACGATCTTTGCTTGAAAAATGTCAATAATTATCTATGCTTAAAAATAAAAAAAAATTAGTTTTGATTGAAAAAAAAAGATATATCTGCTCAGAAAAAGTTTTTTTTTAATTTGAATTGCAATGAAAAACTTGATTAGAGTTTTTCATAAGCGAATGTTTTAAATTTTTACAGAGTTTTTTATATGAAGCTTGTGATTTTTTGAGTTTTTTTGTTTTTCAATCTGAAATCTATACAACTGTATCGTTTTGTTTTGTTTAATCGAAAATTAAGAAAGAAAAAAAAATTTATTGGAAAATATGAAGTAAAAAGAAAAAAAATTATAACTGACAGATAAGCTAATTTCATAGTTTGATGAAAAAAAACAGAAGCGAAACAAAAACTGATTGAAAAAAAATGATAATCTCAAAATAAACATTTTTATTGTTTTGGAAAAAAATATCATCATCAGAAAAACATTGTGCCAAAATTTTCGGAAAATCTGTTTGAAAAAAATAATTGAAATCATTTTTTTTAAATCATTTTTTTGGTTTTGAAAAAATCATTATTTTTTTCCGATTGATATTTTGAAGAGAAATAAAAACCAAAAAAATTAAGCTAAGATGAGAATAAAACATAGTTTTGAAAAAGTAAAAATAATACTTAAATATATTTTAAAAAATAAATTTATTTATCAAAAAAAATATTGAAAAGATTTATTGGAAATTGTTTCCAATGAAAAAATCTACAATAGAATGAAAACAGAATGGCAAAACCAATCTTCGAGAACTGGAAAATTCAACTTTTGAAGATTTGATTATAAAATCTGTTTTTTTTTTCAATAAAAAAGATTTTGAACGAATAAGGCTTCTTTTTTTCCATGTTTTTTTGTTTTGTTTTTTAAATCAATCAGTTTGATTGCAAAGTCAATCAGCTTTGTACAACTTGGTTTTTTGCAAAATCCTTCTTAAATCCTTTTTGGCTTATCAAAGATAAAAACAAACTCGAACATGGAAAAACAAACAAAGAAAAAAAAATCAAATCAAAACATAAAAACTTAATTTAAAAATTAATCGAAAAAAAACATTATTTTTAAAAAGTTTTTAAAAAAAATAAGTTAACATAATTCTTTATTTTTTATTTTCTTTGATATACTAGATATTTCAAATGAATTTTTTCCATAATTTCAACAATTTTTGAATCAAGTTTAATTTTTATTTCAAAAAATAACAATTTTTCATATTGAAATCTTTTTTATTTTTCAATGAACTTATTATTTTTTCATAAATTTCTGTTGTTACAAATAAAATCTTCTTGCAAATATATTCAGAAAAAAAGAAATAAAACAAAAGAGTTAGAAATGATGAAAAAACAAAAAAAGGATTTTGTCTAAAATTAATAAAAATTAAAAAACTGAAAAATTATGTTTAAACTAGTGTCAAACATGAAAAAAACATTTTTTAAAAATTAATAAAAAACTTAAAATTTAAAAATTGAGTTGAAACGAGTAAAAAATAGAAAAAAAAAACAATGAATAGAACTTCGATACAACTTTGTGAAAAATAAAACTGAAAACTTTCAGATAAAAAATAAAAAACTAAAAAAAATAAAATAAAAATAAGCGGGCTTTGAAACAAAACTAAAAATTAATTTTTTCTAAATTTTTAATAAGTTTTTTTGCTATTAATGTTTTATTCACTCAATCGCTCATTTATTGAATAATAATTTCAAAAATTTATCCATTCATTTGTGCATTCCTTTTTTTCCATCCATCCATCCATTCTCCATTCATCCATTTATTCATATATTTTTCCATCCATCCATCCATCCATCCATCCATCCATTCTTCCTTCATCCACTCATTCATTTATTCTTCCATCCATCCATCCATTTCTCCTTCATCCATCCATCCATTCATCCATCCATCCATCCATCCATCCATTCTTCCTTCATCCACTCATTCATTTATTTTTCCATCCACCCATCCATTTCTCCTTCATCCATCCATCCATCCATCCATCCATCCATCTATCCATCCATCCATCCATCCATCCATTTCTCCTTCATCCATCCATCCATCCATCCATCCATCCATTCATTCATTCTTCCTTCATCCATCCATCCATCCATCCATCCATCCATCCATCCATCCATCCATCCATTCATTTACTCATTCTTTCATATTCAAATCCATTCGTTCATTCATTAATTCAATAATTATTAACTAACTCATTCATCCAATCA
>OX387258.1:1751089-1768589 GCA_947562095.1 Branchellion lobata | reverse complement strand
TTTTAATCTCTTACACAACATTAAAAAAATTTTTCTCCGTGAGATTGACTATCAAACACGTACTTACAGCGTTTTGAACATTTCCAGTATATTGAATTCTCCGAGTGCTAAAAAATTTTCTCCAAGTTGTAAAAAATTTTTCCATATCCGAGAAAAACTTTTTTTCAAGATTTGAAAAATCTCTCAGTTCTAGAAATCTCCAAAGTTTCTGAAACAACCAAAAAGATTTTGAAGACTTCCCAACTTAATGAAAACTACTCGAAGTTTCGAAAAGCTGTTAAAAAGTTTTTAAAAAAACCTCAAAATTCTCAAAAATATCTAAAAGTTTTTTTTAAACTGTGAACAAGTTTTGATTTTCTTGAAAAACTTTTTTTTTTTTTTTTTGGATGTCTAAAGACAAACAAGGATTCATAGCTTCCGAGAAATTGTGAGCCATTTTTTATACAATTTTTCGTTCTCTGGTTACTTTCTTACAGAAAAACGGCACAATTTTTTTAATTTTTTTTTCGTTTTTCGTTTTTTTTTTAATTTTTATCTTTTTTTATAAGCAAGAATTTTTTTCATTTTTTTTAGCCAGTCTTTTTTTTTTAGTTTTATTCAATTATTTCTATTCACTTTTTCTCCATTTTTCAACCATTATTATCAGTCTTTTTTTTTACTTTTTTTATTTTTGTTTATGATTGTTTTTTTCTTTTTTTCTTTTTTTCCCATTTTTCTTTTTTTCCATTTATTTGTTTCTACCTTCTTCCTCATCTTCATCATTATCCTCATCATCATCACCTCCTCCTTCTTCTCCTCCTGCCTCCTCCTCCTCTTCATCATCATCAAACACTTTTCTATTTGTTAAAAATTAATTTTATTTTTTCAACCATTTTTTTTCAGTTTTTTTTATTTCAATTTTTCAAATTTTTTTCTTTTTTAATTATGTTACATAATCAGGTTTTTTATCTACTTTTAGTCTACAAACCCATCAGGAAGCGTACACAATTTTGCGGACAATTTAAATTACAGTTTTTCACGCGCTAAAAATCAAATTCTAAGTTTCCTTTTAACACTTTAAGCGCTATATAAATTATTGAACGTAAATCACTACATGGAGGATTTCAATTTTTTTTGCTTGTAACCAATTTTTTCATTTTTTTCAAACCATTTTGTTTAGTTTTTTTGAATGTAAAATGAGGATTCATTTTTATCATTATTTTTTTAGTTTTTTTCAAAGATAGTTTTTCAAAGATCAACTTCAACTTCAAAAGAAATTTTGAAAAAAAACACAGATCAAGTAGATAAAAAAAAATCTATAAAAATGAAAAAATGAAAAATCCATAAAAAAGAAAAAATTGAAAAAACAAGATTGGAAACTTTAATAAAAACAAAACTGAGTCCACAAATAAAAACTCAGGAGTTTTTATCATTTCGAATTTTGATTATTGTGTGCAACTGTTAACTCTGGACCTAACATTTTGTCATTTACGTTCTTGTTTGGCTACGACAATAAAAAATAATAATTAAAAAAAATGATATAATAATAATAATAATAATAATAATAATAATAATAATAATAATAATAATAATAATAATAATAATAATAATAATAATAATAATAATAATAATAATAATAATAATAATAATAATAATAATAATAATAATAATAATAATAATAATAATAATAATAATAAAAATAATAATAATAATAATAATAATAATAATAATAATAATAATAATAATAATAATAATAATAATAATAATAATAATAATAATAATAATAATAATAATAATAATAATAATAATAATAATAATAATAATAATAATAATAATAATAATAATAATAATAAAAATAATAATAATAATAATAATAATAATAATAATAATAATAATAATAATAATAATAATAATAATAATAATAATAATAATAATAATAAAACAATGGAACAAAAAAAACAATAGGATTCGAAGAAAAAAATAGAATACAAAGAAAAAATAAAATACAAAAAAATAGAATACAAAAAACAAAAAAACAAAAAAACAATTGAATACAAAAAAAAAATTCAATTAAATAAAAAAGAAAAATCCTTCACTGAAAAACAGAAGGGGTGATGTACAAGTTTGCGGAAGAAGAAGGAGGTTTGATGGCCTATCGTTTCCCGAACGGTGATTGGCCAGACAGTCGCCATGACCGGGTTGCCTTTGCTCTCTCCACCAATCAGGCTTCGGGTACGATTTTCAAGATGGAAAGCGGAAGTGGAAAAGACTCGGTTGAGATTTATTTGGTTGGTTGTTTTTGTTGTTGATGTTGTTTGGTGGGTTGTTGTTGTTGTTGTTGTTGTTGTTTGGTGGGTTGTTGCTGTTGTTGTTTTGATTTGGTGGGTTGTTGTTGTTGTTGTTTATGTTTGGTGGTTTGTTGTTGTTTTTGTTGTAATGGCGAGTTATTATTGTTGTTTTTGTTGTGGTGGATTTTTGTTGTGATTGGGTTTTTAATGTTTTTCTGATCGTGTGTTGTTGTATTTTTGTTTCGATGAAAGTTGTGGTTGTTGTTGTTGTTTTGTTTTTGCGATTGAAAATTTCTGTTTTGTTTTGTTGGTTCACAACGAAAAACAAAACAAATAGTAAGATTTTTATAGTAGCATCACCCAGAAAATTTATAAACTTTGTGGTTTTTATTGTTTTGGGAATTTTTGTGGCTCATTTTGTTTTGGTGATGAGAGTTTTTTTGGTGTTTTTCTGTGTTAGTAGTGAGTTTTTCAGTTTAATTATTCTGTGAGTTTTGCAACGTTTTTTTGAAACTTGAATTTCTTTAAGAGTTTCGGTTGTCAGGGTAGGTTTGGTAGGTTTTGCTGAATAAAAACCAAAAAAACAAAATGTAAAAATTTATACTTAAAAAAATCATTTTTCATTTTGAAAACAAACTTTGATAAAACAGCTATGGTTTTTTTGTAACAAAAAAAAAATTTTTTTTTTTGAAACACTTTAATCCTAATGAAACACCATTCATCGCTGCACGTTTCATGCTTTAGGTTTTTGAAAAAAATCTTTTGAAAATTTTGCATTTGAAATTTATTTTCAATTTTTTTTTATTTTTCCATTTTTAAAACTATTTTTCAAAGTTTTTTTGTCGTCAATTCATTCTTTTCTATTTTGAAAAATGCACATTTAAAAATTTATTCTAAGTTTTTTTGGCAATTTCTGTTGAAAAAAAGGTTTATATTTTGCATTTGATATAAAAAATTATTCAACAAAAAACGATATTTTTTAATTTAATGAAGAAAAAAACAATTTTTATTTTTTGAAAAAAAAAATTATTTTCAATGAAATAACGAAACTCCATATTTTATTTTTCAAGGAAGTTAGGTTTATTTTTTTGTAGAAAGTCTATGAGATAAAAACCTCTTTCAGATAAATCCTTAAAAGCAAAAAAGAATTTTATATAAAATTATTTTTTTTGAAATGAATTAACTTTTGAATATTTTAATAAAGATTTTTGGAAATTATCATCAAAACCTATTCATAACTGCTGCTGCTATTTTTCAAAAAAACTCGAAAGAGAAAAAAAGTTGAAAATGAAAAAAAAAACTTGAATTTTCACCCATCCTCTTCACCCACCCACTCACCCACCTACTCACCCACCCACTCAACCACCCACCCACCCACCCACTCAACCACCCACCCACCCACCCACCCACCTACTCAACCACCCACTCACCCACCTACCCACCCACTCACCCACCCACCCACCCACCCACTCACCCACCTACTCACCCACCCACTCACCCACCCACCCACCCACCCACCCACCCACCCACTCACCCACCCACCTACTCAACCACCCACTCACTCACTCACCCACCTACTCACCCACTCACCCATCCACTCACCCACCAACTCACCCACTCACCCACTCACCCACCCACTCATCCATCCACTCAACCATTCACTCACCCATCCACTCACCCATCCACTCATCCACCCACTCACCCACTCACCCACCCACCCACACACTCACTCACCCACTCACTTACTCAATCCTAGTTGTTCCAACCTTCATCCATTTTTTCCCACCTACACCCACTCATACCCATTTTCCACCCATCTTCTACCCATCTTCCACACATCTTCCACCCATCTTCCACCCATCTTCCACCCATCTTCCACCCATCGTCCACCCATCTTCCACCCATCCTCCACCCATCTTCCACCCATCTTCCACCCATCTTCCACCCATCTTCCACCCATCTTCCACCCATCTTCCACCCATCTTCCACCCATCTTCCACCCATCTTCCACCCATCTTTTACCCATCTTCTACCCATCTTCCACCCATCTTCCACCCATCTTCTACCCATCTTCCACCCATCTTCCACCCATCTTCCACCCATCTTCCACCCATTTTCCACCCATCTTCCACCCATCTTCCACCCATCTTCCACCCATCTTCCACCCATTTTTCCACCTCGTTCCAATCCTCCACCTAACCATCCTTAATCATTCCAACAAGTAATAATTTCACCTATTTCCACCCAAATTTAATCAACCACACCACCATATTTTTACCCACCCCCCCCCCCCCCATTTTCCCCCATCTCTCTTTACCCACCTTTCTCCCAAAAAACACTTACACCCACCCCACCCACCCATCTCCAAACAACCCACTTTCACCCACCCACCCGCTCATCCATTCCTTCAACTATCTCAACCCCAACCCTAACCCAGAAAAACGGACGTGTACATGCGCAGTACAACGTGGGACATGGTAGCCACGTGGTTGTGGACGAGAGTGACGTCAGAGGGATGGGCTTTACGTTGGTGAAGTTTGAGAGAAGGGGAGCTGACGCCAATTTGCAAATTGGCACGAATCCAGTGAGGTACTTCAACTCCTCAGGTGAGTGGGTTGGGTGGGTTGGGTGGGTTGGGTGGGTTGGGTGGGTTGGGTGGGTTGGGTGGGTTGGGTGGGTTGGGTGGGTTGGGTGGGTTGGGTGGGTTGGTTGGGGTAAGTTGGGGTAAGTTGAAGGTTGGGGAGGATGGGTAAGGTGGGTGAAACAGATTGGGTGCGTAGGCTGGGTGTGTTGGGGTGGGTTTGGTTAGAATGGTTCGGTTGAATTTAGTGTTTAGGAGAATATTCTATAAAGTGTTTTGGATTGTGATGAACTTTGTTATGGTGTGGTGTGTTGTGGTGTGGTGTGGTGTGGTGTGGTGTGGTGTGGTGTGGTGTGGTGTGGTGTGGTGTGGTGTGGTGTGGTGTGTTGCGGTGTGGTGTAGTGTGTTGTGTGGTGGCTCAGATAATACCCCTCTAAACACAATTTTTCTGTATTAGCTGGACAAAGTAACTAATTAGATAGAAGAAAAATTGTTATTTTCACTTGATAAAAACACTGATGAAAATAAATTTTGCATCGTAAAAAAATAAAAAAAACTCGCTTTGTAATCTTGTCTCATTAACAAGTGGTTTTTTTTTCAAACAAACTTTTGAATTATTTGAAATTAACAAAATCAGAAAAATTGTTTTGTTTATTGAAATAAAAAAAAAAGAGTCGTAATTAATTTTTTTAATTTCTCAAAATATTTGGTTTTCATTACAGGTTTCAATGGAGTTAAAGAATAAATGATTTTTCTTAATTATCGAAAAATTTAAAAAGGTTCAAGTTTTTCAAATAATAATAAATGATTTTATGAACAAAAAAAAATAAATAAAATCGTAAAAACCTAGGAAAACTTCCAAGTAAAACGAAAAGAAGTGAATACAATACAATACAATAAAATACAATACAATACAATACAAAACAATACAATACGATACAATACAATACAATATAATACAATACAATACAATACAATACAATATAATACAATACAATAAAATACAATACAATACAATACAATACAATAAAATACAATACAATACAATACGATACAATACAATACAATACAATACATTACAATACAATACAATACAATACAATACATTACAATACAATACAATACAATACATTACAATACAATACAATACAATACATTACAATACAATACAAAACAAACACGAATATTATTATAGTGGCATTACCCCGTAAAGTTTCGAGGCCAAAAAACGACAAAACTCTTTTCACGAACAATAAATTCTCAGCAAAAAAAATGTTTTTCCGAATAAAATATAGAAAAATAATTCAAAAAAAACTTCAAATTCCTATGCCTGCCACTCAAATTTCAACCTTCGTAAAACTCTTTTTGATTTTCAATTGTTCAAAATGCGTAACAATTTTTTTTCTTTTTTCTCTTATATATTTTGTTTTTTTTTTCTAATGCATTTCGTTTTTTTTTTGTTTTTTCTTTCTAAAACATTTTGTTTTTTTTTTTTTTTTAAATAAATTTTGTTTTTTTTTTGTTTTTTTTTAAATAATTTTTTTTTTGTTTTTCTGATAATTTATTTTCAAACTTTCAATTACATTTTTAATTTTTCTTTTTGTTTTTTTTTTATTTCATTTATTTTATTTTTTTTAATTTTATTTCATTTATTATCAGTTTTATCATTTTTTTGAATTTTTCCGATCAAAATTATTTTTTTTTGAAAAAACATAGTGATACTTTGTTTTCAAATTGGCATCATTTTCAAATTTTTTTCAAAATTCTCATTTTTCTCATTTTTTCGCTTTTTACTTCATTCCCCATTGATTATTTTGTTGTTTTTTTTAATTTCAGTTCAGTTTTTTTCCGAATTAAAAATTTTTTTTTCAATTTTTTCAATTTTTCAAAATGACCAAAAGTTTTTTTTACCTCTTTTTTTTCCATTGATTTCTATCTCCAAAAAAATCTCATTCATTGAAAAAAACAATTTTTCTTTTTTTTTCTTTTTTTTTCTTTTTAATTTTTTCTTTTTTTGTCGTTCATCTAATTTTTTAATTTTTTGTTCATCTATTTCCTTTTTTTTTTATTTTTCTTCTTTTTTTTTTTCATTATTCAGTTATCGATCCCCAAAGGAAGTCACATCCAATAAACAACTCCCCAATTAATGAAACACCACAAAAATATTTATCAAAAAATCAAGTCATCACATTGAAAATCAGGTCATGATTTCTGAAAATAGGTCACCATTTCTGAAATTATTTCACCATTTCTGAAATTATTACACCGTTTCTGAAATTAGGTCATAATTTCGGAAAATAGGTCACCAAATCTAAAATCAAGTCACCATATCTGAAATGAGGTATCCAAATCTGAAATTTGAATGATTATTTCAAAACTCATAATTAATTTAATTTATATTTATTAAGTTCTTATTAAAAAATTTTTAATTTTCATTAAGTTTTTTAAATTTTTATTAAATTTTTTTAATTTTTATTAAATTTTTTCAATTTTTATTAAATTTTTTTAATTTTTATTAAATTTTTTTAATTTTTTATTCTTTTTATTTTATTTTTTTAATTTTTTTTTATTATGACTTTTTAATTTTAATTATTATTTTCAATTTTAATTTTTTTATTTTGTTTCACTTGATTGAAAATCATTATTATTATTATTATTATTATTATTATTATTATTATTATTATTATTATTATTATTATTATTATTATTATTATTATTATTATTATTATTATTATTATTATTATTATTATTATTATTATTATTATTATTATTATTATTTTTGTTTTCTTTTTATTTTTTTTTTATATATTTTCTTTGTTCTTGCAACTTCTTTTTTTTTTTTCAATCCTTCATTTTTTTCCTTCTTTTTCTTTTCATTTATTCATTAAAAAATTTTAAAAAATTAAAATTATTTTTTAGTTTTTTTATTCTTTTAAATTTTATTTTGTTTTTCTATTTTTCTCAATTCATTTTTTGTTTTTCCTCTTTCAGTTTTTCTGTTTCATCTATTTTTATGTATAGTTTTTTTTTTAATATTTTCCATTTTTTTATATTATTATCATAAACAAATGAATAATAAATTATTCCATTTCCGTTTTTCTATTCATCTTTTTCTTTTTTCATTCAATGTTGCAATATCACAAAAGCTGGTCTTGTTTCGTTTTTCATGTTTTTTTCATGATTTTTTTTATTTTTTACTTATTTTATAAGTTTTTTTTTATTTTTTTCATTTTCATATATTTCCCTCACCTATTTATTTCATTTATTTTTTTATTTTATTTTTATTTAAAAATTTTATTTTATTTTTTTTCACTTCATAAATTTATTTTTATATATTTCTGAATTTTTAGTTTTTTTTCTTTCTTCATCCACTCATCCTCTTCCACTCTTTCCATCATTCCATCACGTGGTCATTCCAATTTGCAACTCATACCGCCTTTATTGTTGTTTATTTTAAATTATTTCAACTTAATGACGTCATTCCATCTAATGTGGAGCCTCTTCCGCTTACCAAAGATCATAAATGTTAAGTGACGCAAACATGGCGAAAAGAATTTGATTTCATTCCACGTCGCTTGAGAATCGCATTGATTGCAGTCGTTTGGGTGGGTGGGGAAGGGGGGGTGGAAAGATTAGGTGGGTGGGGAGGGGGGGAGGAGGGAGGTTGGGTGAATAAGGAGGTTGGGTGGGTCGGAAGGTTGCATGAAATGGGTGGGGTGAGTGGGGTTGGTGGGGGTGGGTAGGGTGGGTGGGGATTAGTGGGGTTTGTGGGTGAAACGGTTTTTAAAAAATGGGTGTAGGAATGGGTGGAAGAAGAGTAGAAAAAGATGGCAGTGGAAAAGGATGCTTGAGAGTAGAAGAAGAATGGAAGGAAGGCGAGTGAAAATAATGGAAATAAAATAAGGATGAAAAAGGTGGCAGGGAGGTGGTTAGGTGGAGGATAGGAGCAGGTGGGGAGTGTATGGGAGGGAGATGCAGTCATGGAAATGTCATGAAAACTTTTTCGAAAAAGTAAAAAAAACAAACTATTTTATTTTAAAGATTCTTCATAGAATTTTTCTGAAAACAGTTGAACAATTTGATGATATGTCTAAAAATAGCTTAACAATTTGATGATATGTCTAAAAATAGCTTAACAATTTGATGATATGTCTAAAAATAGTTTAACAATTTGATGATATGTCTAAAAATAGCTTAACAATTTGATGATATGTCTAAAAATAGCTTAACAATTTGCTGAAATGTCTAAAAACGGTTATTTTTCATCAAAAAACCCTCCGATGCAATTTGAAACAGTCCCACAAAATTGCATTTTCAAGGTTTGAGCTTCAGACTCGGCAACTCAAGTAAAGTACAGACGCCATCCTAGAGGGTCTAGTCCTCTAGTAGTCAAAATTATTCAAATCCGATTCAACAAGACGCTGTTTAAAGTCGCTTTAAAAGTTCCAATAGTTTTGTTTAGACTTCAAATAGTATTCTTGCCGGTTCTATCTTCTCCTTCACCACTGTGCCTAACGGTTCTATTTAATGCCTAAATTCTAAATAATACTGGTCTTTTTTTAGAAATAATTTATTTTTATTTTCATTTATTTACTTCTTTTATTTAATTTTTAATTTTTCACGATAGTTTTAATAATAGACGTTTTTGAGTGGCCTCGAAACTCTACGGGGTTAATGCCACTATAATAATATTCGTTTTTGTATTGTATTGTATTGTATTGTATTGTATTGTATTGTATTGTATTGTATTGTATTGTATTGTATTGTATTGTATTGTATTGTATTGTATTGTATTGTATTGTATTGTATTGTATTGTATTGTATTGTATTGTATTGTATTGTATTGTATTGTATTGTATTGTATTGTATTGTATTGTATTGTATTGTATTGTATTGTATTGTATTGTATTGTATTGTATTGTAATTGTATTGTATTGTATTGTATTGTATTGTATTGTATTGTATTGTATTGTATTGTATTGTTTTGTATTGTATTGTATTGTATTGTATTGTATTGTATTGTATTGTATTGTAATTGTATTGTATTGTATTGTATTGTATTGTATTGTATTGTAATTGTATTGTATTGTATTGTATTGTATTGTATTGTATTGTATTGTATTGTATTGTATTGTATTGTAATTGTATTGTATTGTATTGTATTGTATTGTATTGTATTGTATTGTATTGTATTGTATTGTTTTGTATTGTATTGTATTGTATTGTACTGTATTGTATTGTATTGTATTGTATTGTATTGTAATTCCACGTTCCTATTCCGTTTCCATTATTCCTTGTTTCTGGTTTCCACTGGTATGGTATGTTTCTGTCCAGTTTTTCTCTGCCTTTCCTAGTGCTTTCTTCACTCCGCGTTTCTCTTTTTCCCTGGTCACTTTTCACTTACTCTGCGTTTCGAGTTAGCTCTCATTTCATACCCCGTATCATCTATCACCCAGGCCTCCTTCTTATCTTCCTCGCCCTCCTCACACAAGATTCCAATCATGAAAAACATTTTAAATATTATCTTTTTTATTATAAAAAATATTTTAAATATATTGTAATTTATTCGAAAAAACAATTTAAAATTTAGGCATTTATATTTCAACTATCATCCATTCCATCTAAAAACATTTAAAAATAATAACTCTTTATCAAAAAGTATTAAAATCTTATCAAAAAAGAGCTCAAAGATCATAAAACTGTTTCTAAAAATAGTTTAAAGATCACAAAAGTATTTCTAAAAATAGTTTTTTTTTCGAATATATCATAAAAATAGTTGAAAAATCATGAAATATTATTATTTACTTCGTTCAAAACCCTCAAAATAGTTTCTAAAAACTATGAACTTTGGAGAAAGGTTTTTAAAAACATATTTTGAAACATATTCTAAAAATATATTCTAAAATTATAATCTAAAAATAGATTCTACAAATACATTTTATGAATAGATCCTAAAAATAGATGTTGAAAATGAATTATAAAAATTGCCTGAAAATAAATTCCAAAAATAGATTCTAAAAATAGATTCAAAAATAGATTCTAAAAATAGATTCCAAATATATGTTCTAAAAATAGATTCCAAATATATGTTCTAAAAATAGATTCCAAGAACAAACACCATCCCAGGTGATCCACTCACAGTCTTCAACCACATTTCCACCATAAAAGTGGGGGGGAGGAGGGGAGGAGTTTCTGGTAGGATCAAAATGCCCTTCTATGGAACTCTGAGAGGTCGGTGTGGCGTGGTGTGGTGTGGTGTGGTTTGGTGTGGCGTGGCGTGGTGTGGTGTGGTGTGGTGTGGTGTGGTGTGGTGTGGTGTGGTGTGGTGTGGTGTGGTGTGGTGTGGTGTGGTGTGGTGTGGTGTGGTTTGGTGTGGCGTGGCGTGGTGTGGTGTGGTGTGGTGTGGTGTGGTGTGGTGTGGTGTAGTGTGGTGTGGTGTGGTGTGGTGTGGTGTGGTGTGGTGTGGTGTGGTGTGGTGTGGTGTGGTGTGGTGTGGTGTGGTGTGGTGTGGTGTGGTGTGATGTTGTGTGGTTTAGTGTGGTGTGGCGTGGTGTGGTGTGGTGTGATGTGGTGTGGTGTGGTGTGGTTTGGTGTGGTGTGGTGTGGTGTGGTGTGGTGTGGTGTGGTGTGGTGTGGTGTGGTGTGGTGTGGTGTGGTGTGGTGTGGTGTGATGTGGTGTGGTTTAGTGTGGTGTGGCGTGGTGTGGTGTGGTGTGATGTGGTGTGGTGTGGTGTGGTGTGGTGTGGTGTGGCATGGTGTGGTGTGGTGTGGCGTGGTGTGGCGTGGTGGAAAGTTCCATGGTTGATGTCGAAGAATGGAAGTTCGAAATGATATTTAAGTGCTTGTTACGGAAACATTGGAAATGGTTCCGCTTTGATGTTCATACGTCACTTCATTCATTCTTGGACTTTTTCATTCCGTCATTCTTTTCCCAACTTTTCTAGTTAGTCATCCGTTATGTTGTTAAAGAATTCTTCACTTATTTGTTTATTCGTTTTTCCATTCATTTTTTCACTCATTCTTCCATTCATCTCTTCACTCATTCTTCCAATCATTCCTTCACTCATTCTTCCAATCATTCCTTCACTCATTCTTCCATTCATTCCTTCACTCATTCTTCCAATCATTCCTTCACTCATTCTTCTGCCATTGTTTTTTTCACCTTCCTATCTAGCCATGCTCCATTCATCCAACTTGTTATCCATCAACCCTGTTCCTCCATTCATCCATTTTCCATCTATTCATTCATTTATTTGTTTATTCTTTCATCCATTCATGCAAAAACCCACCTCTTCATCTCTTCATTCATCTAATTATCCATTAATCCAATCATCCAATCTTCAATGCAATTCTTCATTCTTTTATCCATCCATTCATTTATCCAATTATCTATTCATCCATGCATTCCTTCCTCCATCCATTCCTTCATTCATTCATCCAATCACCCTTTCATCCATTCATCCAACCACGCCTTCATCCATGCATTCATCCATTTATCCATGCCTTCATTCATTCATCCATCCCTTCATGCATTCATCCATGCATTCAGCCTTCCATCCATTCAACCATGCCTCCATTCTTTCGTCCGTTCATCCATGCATTCATCCATTCATCCATGCATATGTCCTTTTATTCATTTATTTATGCATTCATGCATTCATCTATGCACCCATCCCTTTATCCATTCATTCATGCATCCATCCCTCCATTCATGCGTCCATCTTTTTCTCCTTTCATCCATTTATCCATGCATTCATCCATTCATCCATGCATTCATGCAGGACTACACGTGAATGGTCTGCATATATTCAAGCTTGCATCTCAGCGACATCCCAGAATCAACGTGAAAGGATCCGTTGTGCTTCTTCCAGTCAACAAGAATAACAATAAAAATAATAAAAACAATAACAATAACAACAATATAAAAAATAATAAAAACAATAACAATAACAACAATATAAAAAATAATAAAAACAAAAACAATAACAACAATATAAAAAATAATAAAAACAAAAACAATAACAACAATAAAAAAAATAATAAAAACAAAAACAATAACAACAATATAAAAAATAATAAAAACAAAAACAATAACAACAATATAAAAAATAATAAAAAGAAATCCGCTAATAATAGAAAAAAAAAGAAAAAAAAAAGTCATAAAGGAAGATATAATTCGAAGAACGGTCATAATATGAGTGATAAAAGTAATAGTAACAACAAAAATAACAATAATAATAATAGAAATAATAATACTAATAATAATAATAATAACATAAATAAAAATTTTAGTAGTGAAAAGAATACTTACAATGAAAATTACAATAAAAATAAAAATAAAAATAATAAAAATAAAAATAATAATAATAATAATAATAATAATAATAATACTAATAATAATAATAATAATAATAATAATAATAATAATAATAATAATAATAATAATAATAATAGGATTAATAATAATAATAATAATAATAATAATAATAAAACCAGTGATTTCAAGATGAATAATGTTGATAATCTTACAGATATCAACTTTAATAACGCGGAAGGAAATGTGAGAAAAGGCAATGAAAACAAAAAATACAATAACAACAAAAACAAAAACAATAATAATGATAATAACAAAAATAACAACAATAATAATAATAATAATAACAAAAACAACAATAATAAAACTAATGATAATAACAAAAATAACAATAATAATAATAATGAGAACAAAACTAGCAATAATAATAATAATGATAATAACAAAAATAACAAAAATAATAATAATAATAATAACAAAAACAACAATAATAATATCAATGATAAGCATGATTTTGACAATATGAGTATTAATTTAGTTACTGGTAATTCTAATTTAAGCAATGACAAAAACAATAATGATAAAAACGACATAAATAATAATAATAATAATAATAATAATAATAATAATAATAATAAAAATAATAATATTATAATAGAAAATTATAATAAAAATAAAAATAATAAAAATGATAAAAATAATAATAAAACGAGAAATAATAATTTTTATCATAAAAAAAATAATTTCAGCGATAATAATCGTGCTTACACGGTTAGTGGGGAGGATTGGGATGAAATGACTAATTACTCTGATGACAGAGATGAAGAGGAGGAGGATGAAGAGGAAGAGGATGAAGAGGAGGAAGAGGACGAAGAGGAAAAAGAGGAAGAAGAGGAAGAAAAAAATGGAGAGAAGATAGATAAAGAGAAAAAAGAAGAAAGAAAAAAAGGAAAAAAACATGGTAAGAAGATGAAAAAAATTAACAAAACACTTGATAACAAAAACGCAAAAAAACTTAATGAACATTTTTTTGAAAAAAATGATCTTTTAAGCCAATCATTCGATAAAAATAAAATGGATAACAATAATAAAAATAATAATAAAAATAATAATAATAATAATAATAATAATAATAATAATAATAATAATAATAATAATAATAATAATAATAATAATAATAATAATAATAATAATAATAATAATAATAATAATAATAATAATAATAATAATAATAATAATAATAATAATAATAATAATAATAATAATAATAATAATAATAATAATAATAATAATAATAACAGAAATAGTCATATTTTAGCAATTAACAGCAATAATAAAGCCGAGCAAAACATTAAAAATGATGTCGTAAATACGAATGATTCGAGCATAAGTGGCAATAGGAAAAAGATCGCAAATAGGCATAGTGCTAAAAATAAAAATAATACTAAAAATAATGATAATGATAATAATAATGATGATAATAATAAGAATATAAATAATAATAATTATTATTATAATAGTAATAATAATAATAATAATAATAATAATAATGAAAATAATAACAAAAACAAAATAAAAACTAGCAATATTTCAAGATTTTATGATGTTGACTACGCAGATACACAGCGGAAGTTCAACGGCAGTGAAGCTGGTCACCTCTTCAGACCGGATATGACTCACTCAAAAACAAAAACAATATCAACAAACCACATTATAAACAACAACAAAATGCTTCTCAACATAACCAGTTTCTTCAACAATGGAATCACCAACAACAACAACAACAACAACAACAACAATAATAATAATAATAATAAAAGTTTCAATAAAAACAACAAAAATAATTTGAATTCTTCAAATAGCACATCATCTTCTTTCTCTTCTTCTTCCTCTTCTTCCTCGTCTTCCTCGTCTTCCTCAAGCAAAAAAGTCACGTGGTCTTTAAAACAACTCACCTCGCACATCCCTGTTTGGGTTTTGGTGGCGAGCGCTATCTTTATCATCCTCCTCCTCATCTCCATGCTCGTCACCATGGTGGTGGTGTTGAAGAAAAAAAATGGCGGTCGTTATCACGGCAGCTACAAAGTCGACCACGTGAATCGAGGCTACAAGAGTTGTAGCGGTGGCGGTAGTGGCGGTGGTAGCGGTGGCGGTAGTGGCGGTGGTAGCGGTGGCGGTGGTTGTTGCGACCGGACGTCGTGTGGCTCTTGCGTGAGCAGCTGCGAGGAACGCAGTAGTCGTGAGGCCGCCAAAACGTACGTGCCACAACAGCCACTGCGTTACAGCGACATGACGCCTGTAGACGCTACAAAGGGGAGCTTCACAGCCGCCAACCCGCCACACCACGAGTATCAGCTCAAAACGCTCAAGTGTGGATGGTCGTGTTGTAAAAAAGACCAAGTAGCTGGTGTGGCTGGTGTGGCCGGTGTGGCTGGTGCGACCAGGAACGCCAAAGTGACCACAAGCATCGACTATCCAGCCAATTACTCTTGCTGCAACGACATCTATGTGGAAGATACCGCCACCACCAACAGCAACAACAACACCACCACCACCAACAGTAACATATCTTCAAAAACGCCACTGGGTGACACGATACCGCGACTTAGCGCCACTTACGACCACTGCTACTACTCCGACAAAACAACCACCACAAGTGGACATTCCCAGTCCACCATTCTTTCCACCACAGACGCCGCCAAGGCCAAGCCACTACCGCCACCAACGCCACACTTCCCTCTCACGCAAGGTGGCGCGTTTGTCAGCAGCGTTCCAACGTCACTCAAGAAGCTGAAGCGTTCTTCGCACTCATCTACCTCCAACTACTGCAACAATGACCTTGACTCACCGTCTGACTCCCCTTTCCATTCCGTCGCCTCCTCCTCCTCCACCAGAGGCCGTAAGGTTAAAGGAAATGGTTTAAGACACTCTCACGTTGAATCTCCGCTCTCCTTACCCCCCAAGGCGGACCTCGAAAGCGATTATAAAGTTTCGAAAAAAACATACAAAAAAATGCTTAAAAGCGGCAAAACTAAACGAGAGTGGTACGTGTAGGAGGTTGAGTTTTTTTTCTGCTGAAAAATTGGAAAATTATAAAAACATGAAAAACGAAAAATTGGAAAGAAACAAAAATGAATGCAAAAGAAAAAAGGGAAAAAAACATGGGAAAAATAAAGAAAAAATTTTTTTCTGAAATTAAAAAAAAAACAAAATGCAAAGTTAAAAAAAGAAAAATGAGTAAAAAAACCTGCCATAAGTCTTCATACATAGCTTCAAAGACGAGGAAAAAAACAGGGAGGTGAAGTCGGAATAAAGAATTGATGACCCGAAAGAGGCTGTGATGGAGAGTTGTGAGTTTGCTGGAATACCTTTTCAAAAATACCACGATACCGGAATACCACGATACCGAAATACCATAGTAACGAATACCACAGTACCGAATACCACAGTACCGAATACCACAGTACCGAATACCACAGTACCGAATACTACTGTATAAGAGTATTAAAAATCAAAACGTCACAACTTGAAATATCTGAAATTGATTGAGTGACCGTGTAACTAGGCAGTGAATTTGAAAGGCCAGAGTATTGGAAATTGAAAGGTTTAGTGCCACGTCATTAAAACTTTTAAACTGGAAATACCACGGTATTGAATCACCATGGTATTGAATCACCACGGTATTGAATCACCACGGTATTGAATCACCATGGTATTGAATCACCACGGTATTGAATCACCATGGTATTGAATCACCATGGTATTGAATCACCATGGTATTGAATCACCATGGTATTGAATCACCATGGTATTGAATCACCATGGTATTGAATCACCATGGTATTGAATCACCATGGTATTGAATCACCATGGTATTGAATCACCATTGTATTGAATCACCATGGTATTGAATCACCATGGTATTGAATCACCATGGTATAAAATACAATAGTGTCGAAATACCATGGGGTAGAAATACCAGAGGGTAGAAATACCAGAGGGTAGAAACACCAGAGGGTGGGAATACCGGATGTGGGAATACCAGGGTATGTGGGAATACAGGTCTGTGTGAATACCAGGGATGTGGGAATACCAGGGATGTGGGAATACCGGGGTGTGTGGAAATACCAGGGATGTGGGAATACCGGGGTATGTGGGAATACCAGGGTATGTGGGAATACCAGGGTATGTGGGAATACCAGGGTATGGAGAAACAATGAGTAGAAGTGCACGTTTGACGGCTCATCAGAGCAACACAAACAATTCCCTTCCGACCTGTCTGATCGATACTTGCCATAAGATCGGAAAAGACCAGAAAAAGATCGGAAAAAGATCGGA
>OX387258.1:1731089-1746089 GCA_947562095.1 Branchellion lobata | reverse complement strand
TACCACCACCACTATTAGCTTACCAACACTTTTCGCTCCTGTCACAAACGCTCACCACCTTAATCACGTGTCACAAAAACAAATTTTGACGCCAAAAACATTTCTGACGCTCAAAAAAAAAATAAAAATACTTGTCATGTTGACTATTTTCCGGTTAATTAATGTTTTTAGGTGGTACTAACTTCTTATTAATATATTACTAATACTATATAATAACAATCATTATTGTTAATATCCACAACATAAAAATAATGATTATTATTATTATTTACATTAAAAGAATTATTATCTAAAAAAAAATTATTTTTATTATTATTATTATGCACATAAAAATAAGAAGAAGTATTGTTATGATCTACATGAAAAAAATAATCAGCATCACTATCTACACGATGTAACTTTTGTTATTGTTTTATTAATACTCAAAGTGTTAATACTGTATTTATTATTTAAAGGAGCATGATAATAACTATTTAAATTATTAATATCATAATAAACATAAATAATATTCACGTAACAATCAACAGGGAGCATCTTAGTTAATCGCTATAATATATATATAGATTACATGCTTCGAAAGAGTTTCGTACAAGGAGGATCTTCATTGGAACAGTAATGGAACTTGTGTGAAATAAACTTTATTTTCGAAACTTATCCGAGAAGAAATCAGCAGTTAGGTCATCCACCCCCCCTCCTATC
Organism: Branchellion lobata; assembly: GCA_947562095.1. NCBI lineage: Eukaryota > Metazoa > Annelida > Clitellata > Hirudinida > Piscicolidae > Branchellion > Branchellion lobata. The sequence goes on along the minus strand of OX387258.1, from coordinate 1,745,390 downwards.
CCATCCACCCCCCCTCCTATCCCATCCACCCCCCCTCCTATCCCATCCACCCCCCCTCCTATCCCATCCACCCCCCCTCCTATCCCATCCACCCACCCTCCTATCCCATCCACCCACCCTCCTATCCCATCCACCCCCCCTCCTATCCCATCCACCCCCCCTCCTATCCCATCCACCCCCCCTCCTATCCCATCCACCCCCCCTCCTATCCCATCCACCCCCCCTCCTACCCACCCACCCTCCTATCACATCCACCTACCCTCCTATCCCATTCACCCACCCTCCTATTCCATCCACTCACCCTCCCATCCACCCACCCTCCTATTCCATCCACCCACCCTCCTATCCCATCCACCCAGCCTCCGTTTCAATCCATCCATCCACCCACCATTCTACCGCATCCATTCACCCACGCCTTTAGTCACCCATAATTTCCCCTCTTAATTCCATTTCCCCCATCCCCCTCCCTTCCCCCCCTCCCCCCCCCTCTCCTTTTCCCCCCCCCCCTCTCCCCCCTCAAGACTGATACTCATAAGAGGGCATGGTCATATCCTTGGGACCATGAATGGGCCTTGCCCTACTCTTCAAGCCGATCTGTGTGTGTGTTTGTGTGTGTTTGTGTGTGTGTGTGTGTGTGTGTATGTGTGTGTGTGAGTGTGAGTGTGTGTGTGTGTGTGTGTGTGTGTGTGTGTGTGTGTGTGTGTGTGTGTGTGTGTGTGTGTGTGTGTGTGTGTGTGTGTGTGTGTGTGTGTGTGTGTGTGTGTGTGTGTGTTTCTATTTACCAAATTCTTTAGTCTAAGATTGTTTGCGTTTGAAATGGAAAACAAGATTAAAAGTAAGGGATTAAAGAATAATGAAATAACTAAAAATTAAAAAATATTTAAAAAAAAACAAAAAATTAATAAAAAAACAAATTAAAAAAAATGAAGATAAAAATAAAAAAGAAGAAAGGAAAAGTAATATTTTAGAACAAAAAAAATTAAAAAATTAATGAAAAAAAAAAAAAAATTATGAAGGAAAAAAGAATCCTTTTACTTATGAATAAAAAAAATGTTTTTTATAAACATTAAAAAAAAAAAATTTCATTTATGAACATTAGAGAAGAAAAAAATGTTAAATTATTAATTTAATAAAAAATATTTCCTTTTTACCTTATAAAAACAATTTTCTTATATTCTTTTTTTTTTTAAAACATAAAATGAAAAAAATTTTCCTAAAAAATTTAAAAAACTTTTCTTATAAACGATTAAAAAAAAACAATTTTTCTATAAACATTAGAAAAACATTTTTTCTTAAACAAAAAAATTACATATTTTTCAAAACAAAAAAAAAATTTTTATAAACAAAAAAAATATTTAAAAAAAAAAAACCTTTTTGTTGAGGTGTTTCATGGTGAGATTCTTCTTGCTCAGACACCACACCTTGTACTGGCGGGTTCGTAGCTCCTCCAGCGCCTCCTTGTCGTCGTAGTCAATGCCTTGGGGGGGGGGAAGGGGGGGTTGGAGGAGGGGGGTGGAGGAGAGAGTATGGGAATGATGGGGGAGATGGAGGAAAGGGGGGAAAGATGGGGGAGGATGGAAGGGGAAATGGAGGAAAGGGGGAGATGATGGAGGAGGGGAGGGGTTGGAGGAGGATGGAGGGGGAGATGAAAGAGAGGGAAGGATGGAGGAGGGGATGAAGGAAAGGGGGGAGGGGAGATGATGGAGGAGGAAATTATGTTTAATTGTTCAATAAGAGGGTGTTCACCAGGGGAGTAGGACGCCTCCAGTGTGTCATCCTCTTCCACCTTCAAGCCTGCCTCTTCCAAGGCCGCCTTAAAGGCCAAAAACTGTGAAAAAGGGGTGGAAAAATGAGTTGGGTGGGGTTGGGGAATGATGGGTGGTAGATGGAGAAAGGAGGTGGGTGGTGGATGGAGAAGTGATATGGGTGGTGGATGATGGATAGAGATGGGTGAATATAGGGATAGGTGGATGATGGATGGGGTGGTGGATGAAGGATGGAGGGATGGGTGGATGGAGGATGAGATGGAAATGAAAGAAGGGGGAAAGGGTGGATGAAGGATGAGGTGGAGATAAAGAATGGGTAAATGGAGGATGGAGGGTGGATGGAGGATGGGGGGTGGATGAAGGATAGGAATCAAGGATAAGGAAGAAGAAATAAAATTGATAGATCAGGATGGGGATGGTGGATTATGGATGGATCATAGTGGGTGGATGAAAGATGAGGGTTGTGGAAAAGTGGTGAGTGAAGTAGTGAATAGATGAAAAGAGGAATGAAGAGTGATGGAAGAATGAGAAATGGTGAAAGAATGAAGAGTGGTGAAAGAATGAAGAGTGGTGAAAGAATGAAGAGTGGTGAAAGAATGAAGAGTGGTGAAAGAATGAGAAATGGTGAAAGAATGAAGAGTGGTGAAAGAATGAAGAGTGATGGAAGAATGAAGAGTGGTGGAAGAATGAAGAGTGGTGAAAGAATGAAGAGTGGTGGAAGAATGAATATATTTTGTCAAATAAAGACTGAAAAAATATTCGAAAATATCAAAACCACCGACCTTCTCTGATTGGTCAGAGTTCGGCCAATCAAGGAGGTGCATTTGAGTAATACCCGCCTCTAGACACCGCCTACCAAACACTCGACCAATGTTAATAGCCGCTGAGGTGTCAGTGGCGCTGGAAGGGTGGAGTCAATTTGGTGGTGATGGCGGTGGTGTGGCATTGGTGGTCTGATGATGATGAAGTGGATGAAGTGGTGGTGAGTGGGGAGTGTGGTGATGAATAGGGTGGATTCAGTGGTGGTGGATGAGGTTGGTGGTGGTGGTGGTGGTGGTGGTGGTGGAGGAGGTTGGTGATGGTGGGTGAGATTGGTGGTGGTGGAGGAGGTTGGTGGTGGTGGATGAAGTTGAATAAGTGGGTGAAATCGATATGATGAGTGAGGATGGGGGAAAAGGGAGGAGAGAGAGAGCAATGGGAAGAAAAGTGATATGTAGAAGGGTGATGGGGGGAATTTTGATCTGAAAATTTAATTTGAATCCAACCTTATCTTAACTCCTTTTCCTCCCCTCCTCATCCCCCCCCCCTCCTCCCCTCCTCATCCCCCCCCCCCTCCTCCCCTCCTCATCCCCCCCCCCCTCCTTCCCTCCTCATCTCCCTTCCCCCCTACACCCCCATCCCCCTCCTCCCCTCCCCATCTCCCCTCCCCCCTACTCCCCCATCAACCTGTAGAGATGTTTTCTGATGCATTCTTCGTTGCTGGAGCAGGTGATTATACGTGTTCCTGTGGAAATGGAAAATGTTGCTGTAAGTGTTGTTGTTGTTGATGTTGTTGTTACAAATGTTCTTGTTGATAAAGTTTGATTTTTGTTGTTGTTAAAAATGTTTTTTTGATGAGATTTTTGTTGTTGTTATATTTATTTTTCCTTTTCAACCCATCTTCTATTGTTCCTCCTTCTCCTCCCCCAATTATTCCACCCCTTCTCCCCCCCCCCTTTACCCCCATTCTGCAACCCCTTTTTCCTCCCACACTCTCTCACCTCCCTCTTACACACCCCCCCCTCCTTCCCCATATCCCACACCCTTATTTCCCCCTAAGCCTTTCCTCTTCCCTTCCCTTCCCCCTCTTACCCCCCTTCTCTCCCTCCTCCCCCCCCCCACACACACCACTGGAGTGATCCAGGTGTGCCTTTATTCCTCGGTTGGTTACCTCCAATGTCGCCCTGTGGTTCAGAGAATTAATTATGGTCTAAATTATGAATTAACTAATTAATTATCATTATAATTAATTGGTTATGCCACTGTTACTACTACTACTACTACTACTACTAGTACTACTACTACTACTACTACTACTACTACTACTACTACTACTACTACTAATAATAATAATAATAATAATGAATATAAATAATAATAATAATAATAATAATAATAAAAATAATAATAATAATAAAAATAATAATGATAATTAAAATAAAAATATTTAAAAAAATAATGATAATAACAAGATAAATAAAAACAGTTCATAATTAAATAATATACGATGTTCCCAGAGACACAGAAGCGCTTGGGAGGATGCCAACCTGTGGTAGAACTCTTTGGGAGGGTATTGGTACCTCCATCCCTTCCTCTTCCAGCAGATGCTCATCTGCTCAAGGTTCCTGGAGGAATTTTGAGTTTATAATAGAGATAATATAAACATTAAGAATAATATAGTGAATGATAATAATTATTATAAAAATAATAATATAAATAATAACGATTTTATTTATTTATTTATTTTTATTTTTAATTTTTCACTTTAATTTTAATAAGACGTTTTGAGTGGCCTTGAAACTCTATGGGATTAACGCCACTATAAAAACATTCATATTTGTATTTTATAAAATGAAATTTAAATTTTTTTTAAATATTATTGATAAATATCTATAATAAATCCACTTTTAAAGACGCCAAAGCAAGCAGCTAAAGTGCTAAGAGGCACATTACGAATTTCTTGATTAGATTAGATTAGCTGGAGTGAATGAATGAGTGAATGTTTGACTAATTAATCAACATATTAATTAGTTAATATTAATTAATAGCCCTTGCTTGGTTGACTCACCCATTAATCATTCAAGTGATTGATTTGTTAACTAATAATTTTATTAAATATAGTTTATTTGTTAATTTAATCAACCCAAGAATCTCTCATTTAATTCGAATTTTTGCATTTTTTATAGTTTTGTGGCGATAAAATCAATGGTTGAGGGTGTGAGAATTTCCTTGGAACTTTGACTGTGGCATTCAATAGTTTGCATTTCATAATAAGAACTGTTTATTATTTTAATTGAATTATTGAAAATTAAATAATTTTTGAAATTATTTTCGAAATGAGAATTAAAAAAATAAAAATATAAGTATACAGGCTATGGTTATGACTATAAAACTTTTTTGTTTCAAAAGATAAATGATAGAAAAATGAAAATATAAGTTATACATGAATATATGTATTAATCAACATTGAAAGTATATTGTGGGTTATTATTATTATTATTATTATTATTATTATTATTATTATTATTATTATTTTATTATTATTATTATTATTAATATTATTATAATAATAATAATAATAATAATAATAATTATTATTATTATTATTATTATTATTATTATTATTATTATTATTATTATTATTATTATTATTATTATTATTATTATTATTATTATTATTATTATTATTATTATTATTATTATTATTATTATTATTATCATCATTGTTATTATTGTTATTCACTCCATGAATGTATGGTTACAATTGCACTTATCAGTTGCTTGCTTTGGCAAACTGAATTTACTTTAATTTTTTATTCCTTATTATCACCTGGGATTTCTGTTGATAAAATTTTTGTTAATGACAACTGCATCATCACTGTTTGGCGTTGTGACCTTCTCGTTTGACGTGCCTTCTTTTTTTGTAGCTTTTGAGTAATAGGAATATGTTGAAATTATTCAAATAGTGAAATAATTTCATCTAATCTAATCAATGCATTCGAGATAAGTAAGATTAAAGAATACTTGTGTCTATACAGCTTCTGTCAGTCATGGAAGAGTAAATTTATGAAATACCTGTTACAAATGATCTTGTAAAGTCTGTTGTTAATTTAGTCAATATTCTCTGGCAACAAGGAACACATTTTAAGCTGGTTAAAGAAATCATTTTATTATCGCACCGAATGGCTTCAAGATCTAAAATTAATTTTTCTTTGCTCCCAATAATTATAATTCTCTGCTTATTGTGGTAGAAATAATCACCTAAGTAGAATGATTGCTGCAGTTGGCAAGGTTGATTTCGGGCCGAAGATTTTTTAAACTACAACAACTAGAAACATAAAAGTTAGATATATATTTTGGTATATTTTGTATTGATTTGAAAAATTATTTATATTATTCCAAGAAAATTGATTTTTATCGCTTAAAATGGCGACCAGACAACCTCTTGTTACATCGTTTTTAAAAAGCATTTTATTTTTATTTTGCAGGTCAGAACTTTTACGTTCAGATTAAATCTTCGACAAGAACTCTTCGATTTAATTTTCGTCTGTCTCCATTCGTCAACCTTGATTTTCGTTAAAAATCTTGAAAAAACTGACAAGAAAGCAACATTGTTCAAGATATTCACTTCGAAACATCTATTCGGCATCACAAAAGAGTGATAAAAGATAGAAAAATGTCCGACGAACCGAGCCACAAGGCTATGTTGTACTTTTTGGAGGTTCTCATGAACAGCTCTTCCCAGTTGACCATTTCTCAACTGGCGGGCAGATTCGGGAGCAGCAACTTCACCACCGAAATGAGGAACGCTGCGGGGGGAAATGAGTCAGGTCTGAAAAGTTTTTTGCAAAAGTTTCCCTCCCTCTTCACCATTAAGGGCAACATGGTGTCTCTGTGCAACTGCAGAGATGACGACGACACAGCCAGTCAAGACAACAGCGTCAGCAGCACTCCATCTCTCAGTTCTCGGAGAAGTCTGCCTGATGTGTCTGTTGAAATGGAGGCAGTGCAGTTTTTCCAGTCGCAAATGTACAAGCGAGAGGAAAAGTGGGTACCTATCAAAAGTCTCGCAGGCCACCTCTCACAAACTACCAATGAAGTGAGGCAGATTGTCGGACCCCAGTTGGAGTTCCGCAAATGGCTGCTGCGTCATGTTCACATCTTTGACGTACAAGGAGACCTGGTGACTCTTCGTGATGGTCTAGCGCCACCTCCGGCCACTCCGACCACTCCAAGCATGCAGCGCCGAATTACATTTGATCTTCCAGAGGGTGGGGTTGTTCCTCCCAAAACACCACCCGCCCAACGAAGGTACAAATCCTCTCCCAATCAACCCGGAATCACCCGATCACACTCATTCGGCGATCGTAACCAGCTTTTTGATAGAAATTTCTTCCCTTTCAGTAACCAACAGCCGAAGAATCCAATTTCTCAGCTCATGATGACAGCCAATGAGTACAAGACTGTGATATTCCTCAAAGAGACCCTCGAGAAGCGAGGATCAATGAGGATTCAGGCCTTGTTGGGGTGTGTCGTCGGCGACCAGGTTGTCAAGACAACAGCTGGCTGCAGCAAAGTGGAAATGGAAGATTTCCTCAAACGCTTTCCAGGCATTTTCATTATCAGCCAGTCTACCCTGGAGGATGCCAATGTTGAGTTGGTGAAGAATGCCAAATTGAGTGTGGTCATCACAGGCAACAAACCGGTCGGAGCTGTCACACCCACCGCCAACCAGACCAACTTCCAACCCAACCGCAACACCACCCACTGTGGCAAGGGTAAAATTTTCCACGTGGCCAAGTTGTGGGGGATTATTGACTTAGGGGATCACGAACACGTCTTCTTCGACCGCTCCATCATGCAACGGCCCATGGAAGATCTCCAAAAGTACTTCCAGATCGGCGAGATTCTTTCCTTCAACGCCATTCTGGCTCACAAGACCAGCCGAGCCAAGTGGAAGGCCACTCGTGTGTGGAAGGAGAATGAGCAAGAGCCTTCATCACCCGCTGTACACCCCCACCTCGATGCCCAAGACACCCTCGGACATGACATCGAGGAAGAAATCAATGAGTTTTTGCCCCAGCGAGACAAAAAAACTACCACCACTCCGGAACAGTCTGTCTACCAAGACGCCGGTCTTTCTGGCGCAGGGGCTGTGCCCATCTGGAACTTTCGACAAGACGAGGACAAGAACAAGAAGGCCTCGGTCACTGTGGTGCCTGAAAATTATCAGATGTCAGCATCTGCGCTGTCCGATCTCCGTTTTACCTCCGACTTTGGCGACAACTTTTTGGTATGTAAGGGCGCTTCTTTCGACGCCTCGTCTGCCGCCACCGCTACCGCCATCAATGGGGGAATTTCCAAGGAACCCAAGACCTTCGCCAGCACCTCGTGTCAAACCGTCTCCACCGCAGACATCATCGCCACACAACTCTACCAAGACTCCTAGACACACCTACGCACACACACACACACACACACACACACACAAATATGTATTCATACATAAATTTTTACATACGCATGCACAAACACGTGCGTGTGTATATATAAGTATACACTTACCTATATCAATGTGTACGTAGATGTATAAATATATACACACACACGAAAACACATACATACAGACATGCATACATAAAAACACAGAAACACATACAAACATAAAGAAACAAACATATAAACATAGAGAAAAAGACAAAAACACATACATGCATATTAACTTTACATTTCTGAAGGCTACAGCGTTCGATTTCAGTTTGGTGCTACAGGTCCATAATAGTTTTTACTTGGTTAATTGTTCAATTAAATCAATTTAATATATTCAAATAAATCAATTAAAATATATTAAATCAAATTAATTAATTTATATTCCATTAAAATAATTTCATTTATTCAATTAGTCAAAGCTAAACCCATTTATGGTTCGATTGATTAACGCCGGTATGTAAGCATACAAGTCCTATTTACGTATTAAGTGTAACTAGCTATATTTGATAATCATGGCATGGCTCAGGCAAACGCACGTGGAAGGACATGCACACATACATGCAGACATACAAACACATACATGAAAACTCATGCACATACATTTTAACACGCACAAACTTACACACATACACACACGCATATACATACACACACACACACACACACACACACACACACACACACACACACACACACACACACACACACACACACACACATAGAGGCGTTGGAGGCTTCTTTCAGCTCATGATCATGTAGTTTCGTTTTTTTTTTTTTTGCTTCTGGGGTCAGAAAAATAACCAATTTTGCATTTTGTTTGGGTCAAAACTGAATTCTTTTTTTTCTTTTTTAAGCGGAAAAAAGTTTTTGTTTGAAACAGAAAAATCGATGTATCGTTTTGCGCTTTAAAAAAATAATTTCAATCTTTCGCGGTCAACAGTTTTGTTTTTTTGGTTCGAATTATGGAATCGTTTTGCAAAAATTAAAACAGTTTTTTTTCAACTTTTATTTTTATCTTCTTGCAATAACACCCAACCTTCTTTTTATTCTTCTTCGTCTGATCGTTGATTGTTCGTCTTTTGTATATTCATCCGTTTGTCCGTTCGTTCGTTTGTTTGTTTTTTCGTCCGTTTTTCCGTTCGTTAGTTTGTTCGTCCGTTCGTTCGTTCGTTCGTTTGTTTGTTTGTTTGTTTGTTTGGTTCTTAAAACGCTTTGAAAACATTGTGCCTTCTGATATCTTTGGTGCTTCGCGTCTCTTATTGAGCAACTTTGTTTTGCTTTTTTGTTTTTTTGTTTTTACACTTTTTTATTGTTTTTTAAATTAATAATTTTTTTAGCTTTTACTTTTTTTAGTTATAAATTTTTGGATTATAATAATATCAATAATAACAATTGTTTTTTTTTTTTTCATTTTCAATTTTTTCTCAATTATCATGACTTTTTCATTTTCCAGTTGTGTTTTTTTCCGTTTTCCACTTTTTCAACACCTTGCAATCGCCCATTTTCACTGCAATTTTTATTTTCAAAACTCATTTGCTTTTTTTTTTTTTTTTTTTTCATTTTTTCTTTTTAATTTTTTTCTCATTTTCTGCATTCGTTTTCTTTTTCATCATTTTTCTTTATCCATTTTTTTTATTTTTTTCTTTTTCTCCATAAACTTGATTACATCTTTGCCAAGATTTATGCGTATTTAATATCTTTCTTTTTGTCATGCAATATCCAACAACAACAAAATTTTTTTCACTTTCTTATTATTTGTTTTATTGCTTTTTCTTTCTAATCATTTTTTTTTTCATATTATTTATCTTTATTTTTATTCTTGCGAATGTTTCAATTTTAATTTTTTATTATTCTTTTGTTTCTTGTTTTTTTATTATTATTGTTATTATTTGCTTTTTCAGCAGCATCAACACAGCCATAGGCCTTAATTTATTCAATTCGTTGATTTTTTTATTTTTTCTTTTTTTTTTTCCAATTTGTTTTCTTTTTTTCTTCTTTTTTCTCTTCTCTCATCAGTCATTTCTTCTTGGTTATCCTCATTGGTATAATTATGGATTTCAACCTTCCTCCGATCTAGTTACTCTTGTGTTACTCTGTCTTATCCTGTTTCTCTGTGTTGTCTCTGTTTCTCTGTGTCGTCTCTGTTTCTCTTGATGTCTCTGTTTCTCTTGTTGTCTCTGTTTCTCTTGCTGTCTCTGTTTCTCTTGCTGTCTCTGTTTCTCTTGTTGTCTCTGTTTCTCTGTGTTATCCTGTTACTCCTGTTACTTTGTCGTTCCTGTTACCATTGTGCTCGGAAGGATGGCGGGATTCGTTTCGTATGTTTCTTATTGTCTGTGTCGCTTCGCCTGTCTGTTTCTTATTGTCTGTGTCACTTCGCCTTTCAGTTACTTATGTAATTTCATTCTACTTTGGTCTTTCGTGTGTGTTACTAATGTGACTTCATCTGTTACTTCTCTTATTTATGTTACTTCATCTGTTACTCCATCCGTTACTCCCGTTACTTTCTGTGTCACTTCTGTAACTTTTTGTCTGTTACATTTGATTTCTCGTCTGTTACTCTTGTCTGTTACTCTTCCTGTTACTAGGCCTTTTGCTAACAAACGTTGTTAATGATTACAAACAACACGATCACAACAGGATCACAATGTATTAACTTCATTTTTTCTTCTTTTTTTTCAAGATTTTACGTTTTAAAAAGCATTTTCATATTAAAATTAAAAATAATAATTGAATAAATCGTATTTAATTTAATAATTTTTCTTTTATTTTTTTTATTTTTTTTTTAATATCGAAATTTACCGGCGTTTCAACAAAATTCTCACTTTTTTCCACATTTTTTTTCAACAACACTATATTCAGACTTTTTTTATTTTTTTATGTTTTTTTTTCCAATTTTGTTTTTATATATTTTTTCATATTTTTATCTTTTACCAATAGATTATCTACTAAATCGTTTCATCATTTTCTTACAGCACATCATCATCTTCATCGTCGTCGTCGTCATCATCATCATCAACATCATCATCATCATCATCATCATCATCATCATCATCATCATCATCATCATCATCATCACCATCATCATCATCGTCATCATAACGCAATTTTAATCACCTTGTTAAGTACATTGGCAAACGCAAACATTTCATGAGACTTGAGAATTTAATAAACACACACACACACACACACACACACACACACACACACACACACACACACACACACACAGATTCAACACTTAAGTCCACCAATCAAAGCCATTACACACTTTTCAATGTTTTTTTAATCTTTTTTGGTCCCAGATGAGCAGAAAATTCACTTTTAATCAGTTTTAATCAATTAATATTTTTTATTTCTGTTAAAATAAAAGTATTTTCAATTCAAATAATCATTTTTGGTTTAACTAATATTATTTTCAATCGGAATAATCATAATCTTTATGTTAATCCAATCCTTAATCTTATCCATTTTTCTTAATCTAACCCATATTTCTTAATCTTCACCAAAAAGCTTTTTCGAGTGTTTCTTTCAATCAGTGTTTCATCATTGTGCCTTTCGAGGGAATCGAATCCCGTCTGTCAGGTTCCTTGCCTCTTTTAGTGCCTTTGTGAATCTTGTAGCTTCGAGTAGTTTATATCTCTAATGAATTAATCACCTAATTAAAAAAACTAATTGATATGCTTATAATTAATTTATCAAACCTATCGTTAAGTGGTTAGGTTTTATTGCTTATTCATGGCTTTCCAACATCATTTATCCATAATTGGTCCTCTAATTGGTCTTAATTGACCCTCTTATTGGTCCTTTGATGGGTTGGTTAATTTGATTATGGCCTAATTGATTGAACGAACGATTGATAGTCTAATCAAAAGGATGCGTGATTTGCGTACTTAGGTCATTGTTTAATTACCTGTTTAAGTGATTAATTACCTCTTAAATGAGTTGATCACGTGTATTATTGATGGATTCATTAAATTATTGATGGATTTTTCAATTTTTTATTATTGTTTTTCAACCAATTGTTTCGCCGAATGAAGCCTGTTTCTTTTTCAATTAGCGTTTGCATAACAAACACCTTATTTGTATATTTTTGTATATGTCTATCCCCTTGTATATTAGATACAAACCTTTTTTGTATCCTCAATTAAATAAATTAATTTACATATAAATCTATTCGTTTATAAATATATAAAAGTATATATTAATTTAATTATCTAAAATACCCATTCATTAACCTTTGGAGGTTCCTAACAACCCTAAGCTTCCGCTTCGTGCCTTGTTTTTTTATTATTGTTTTTATTCTTAATTTATTTTTATTATTATGAGATTTTTAATTTTTTCAATTTTTTTGTTTTTCCATCTTCTATTTTTATAATCGATGGATATTTTTCTATATTTTAGAAAAAAAGGTTTTCCGCTTGGAGCCAAATGTTCAAGTTTTACTAATTAAGAAAAAAAATTTTGTTTAGAAAAATGTTTTTTTTTTTTAAATTTCCAGTTTCTAACGCGCCTTAATTGTTTTTTTTTATTAATAATAAAATAATTTATTTAATAACCATTAAAATTAAATATAACAAAATAATAATACTCCTTCAATGAGGCAATATAATAATAATATTACAATAAGATAATTTTATAGATTAATTTGATACTTTTTCAATATAATAATTATAATATGGTATGATATAATAATAATAATAATAATAATAATAATAATAATAATAATAATAATATGGTATGATATAATAATAATAATAATAATAATAATAATAATATGGTGTGATATAATAATAATAATAATAATAATTATAATATGGTATGATATAATAATAATAATAATAATAATAATAATAATAATAATATGGTATGATATAATAATAATAATAATTATAATATGGTATGATATAATAATAATAATAATAATAATAATATGGTATGATATAATAATAATAATAATAATAATAATAATAATATGGTATGATATAATAATAATAATAATAATAATATGGTATGATATAATAATAATAATAATAATTATAATATGGTATGATATAATAATAATAATAATAATATGGTATGATATAATAATAATAATAATAATATGGTATGATATAATAATAATAATAATAATAATAATAATAATATGGTATGATATAATAATAATAATAATAATAATAATAATAATATGGTATGATATAATAATAATAAAATAATAATAAGGTATGGTAAAATAATAATAATAATAATATGGTATAGTAAAATAATATTATAATAATAAATAATAATTAAATGAAATAATATTCTATTATAATAAAAATTCAAAAATATTTTTTAAGATAATTCGCAATATTTTCTCAATGTCTTCAAAGTGCGTTTTTCAAGCAAGTTTTGATTTTTCGAAACACGAATCATTGTTTTTTTTGCATTTTCTGTTTTTTTATTCTATTTTTCTCAGCTTTTGTTAAATATTTTTTATAATTTATTTTTATGATTTAAAAAAAAAAGCTTATTCTACACGTGTTTTTTGCTTAATTGACTTTTACTCAAATCAACAACTTCCTTCTTCCTTCCTTCCTTTTTCCTTCCTTCCTTTTTCCTTCCTTCCTTCATTCCTCTCCTTTTTTTCTTCTTTCCTTTCTCATTATTTTCTTCCTTCTTTCATTCCTTTTTTCTTTTTTTTTCTTCCATCTTTCCTTCTTTCCTCCTTACTTCCTCCCTTCCTTCCTTCCTTCCTTCCTTCCTCCCTTCCTTCCTTCTTCCTTCCTTCCTTCCTTCTTTCCTTCCTTCCTTCCTTCCTTCTTCCTTCCTTCCTTTCTTCCTTTTTTTCTCTATCTTCTCCTCGACTCTTTTCCAGTTTTTTTCTTCTTAAAATGATTATCCTAATCACTTATAATTGAATACAACTACGACTCATTAAAATCCGATCATTAGTATACAAACTTTTAACTTTTAAATTATTTTTCATTCAATTTTAAACTAATTTTTAATTAATTTTTAATTATTTTTAATTAATTTTCAATTATTTTTAATTAATTTTAATTATTTTTAAAATTCAGAAAATAAAAATCTGTTAAAATTTATTTTATTTTTTTTAAATCAGAAAAAAACTCAACTTTTGAAACTGTGCCTTCTCTCAATTATAAAGTTAAAATATTTTGGAAAAACCTGAAATTCAAAAATAGAATAATAATTAGTTTTTAATTTAATTATAAATTTAATTAATTAATTAATCAATTTCTTCCAAAGATTTTTCTGATTTATCATATTTAAAACATTAAAATGTGTA
>OX387258.1:1723589-1726089 GCA_947562095.1 Branchellion lobata | reverse complement strand
ATCATTAATATTATTATTATTATTATTAACAACGAAGCATTGACAAAAAAAACAATATCATAAAAGCACCTGCAACAAAACAGCCAAAAAACAACTACAACACAACATAACACCACCACCACCAAAAAAATAACAATAAAAATAACAATAAAAACATCAATAACAAAAACAATAACAATAAAAACAAAAAAATATTCAACTAAAAATAAAACAATAACAATAAAAACAACAAAAAAAATAACAAAAACAGAAATAATAACAACAACATCACCACTCAAATCATGCTTAAACAAGCATTCCTGGCTGACCATCGTCCTCCTTATGGCTCACACATCACACCTACCCTGTGTAAATATACAAAAATAGTTATATATATATATATATATATATATATATATATATATATATATATATATATATATATATATATATATATATATATATATATATATATATATATATATATATATATATATATATATATATATATATATATATATATATATATATATATATATATATATATATATATATATATATATATATATATATATATATATATATATATATATATATATATATATATATATATATATATATATATATATATATATATATATATATATATATATATATATATATATATATATATATATATATATATATGGGACAAACGGTTATTTCATCCGCATGAAAGCCTTTATTCTTTTAACTAGGCCTCAAATGAAATGTACTCTGATTTATTGGTATTCAGTATCAAGAAGAAGAAGAAGAAGAAGAAGAAGAAAAAGAAGAAGAAGAAGAAGAAGAAGAAGAAGAAGAAGAAGAAGAATAATAATAATAATAATAATAATAATAATAATAATAATAATAATAATAATAATAATAATAATAATAATAATAATAATAATAATAATAATAATAATAATAATAATAAAAATAATAATAATAATAATAATAATAATAATAATAATAATAATAATAATAATAATAATAATAATAATAATAATAATAATAATAATAATAATAATAATAATAATAATAATAATAATAATAATAATAATAATAATAAAAATAATAATAATAATAATAATAATAATAATAATAAATCCAATGCATAGAACGCCAAGGCAGGACTGAAGCTCTTGGCCTTTCTTCATAAATTCGTCTCGAACTTAAAAAACGAAAAATAGGTTTATAGACTTTTTTCATAATTATTATTTTTTAATATTGTTTCATTATTTTTTTAATTATTTTTTTATTTTATTTTATTGTATTCTAATTTTTTTATTATTTTCTTTTTTATTATTTTCTTATTTTTTTTATATTTCTTTTTTTTTTAATTTAATTATAGTTTTAATATTTATTCATTTATTCATTCATATTATTATTCATTTATTTTATTCTTATTATTTTTATTATTCATTTATTTTATTCTTATTATTTTTATTATTCATTTATTTTATTCTTATTATTTTTATTATTCATTTATTTTATTCTTTTTATTTTTATTATTCATTTATTTTGTTTATATTTTTCAGTTTTCATGTTCATACTGTTATAACATTTCATGCAAAAGTTAATTGGTTTGAATTAATTTTGACAAACTTTTGTTCTCTTTCTTTTTTTTTTCTTTTTTTTCTTTTTTTTTCTTTTTTTATCTTTTATTTTTTCATTTTTTTTCTAAATTTTTTTAATAAAAATAATTTTTAATATTTTTTTCATTTTTTTTTTCCACTTTCTTGATTTTTTTGCCAGAAATTTTTTTTCCATGTCTTGTTAAGTTTTTTTAAATCTCATGTTTTTTTATTTTTCCTTCCATTCCTTTTCTAATTTTTATTTTTCTATTGTTTCGTTCAATCTGTATTATTTTTTCATTTTAATTCTTTCAACTTTATTTTTCTAAATTTTATTTTCCTCAATTTCAATTTTTTTTTTCTCATTTCCCTATTTTTTTTTGTTCATTTTTTTATTTTTCTTCTTTTTCATTTTTATTTTATTTAATTTTTTTTAATCATTTTTTTCTTTTTCTTTTTTTAATCATTTATTTATTTTTTTTTTATTTTTATTTCTTCCATGTATGGTCGTGTTTTATTAATTTATGGCTCAGTTTTCAAGTTTTCGAAAGTAAGAGGTTGAAGAGGTGAAAAAAAAATTATGAAAATATTTTGAAATAACAATAAAAAATAAATAAAAAAATAATAAAACAATAAAAAACCATAATAAAACAATAAAAAAACAATAAAACAAAAAAAACAATAATAATATGAAAAATTTTAATAAACTTGAAAATAAAGATGAAAAATATTAATGAAATTAAAAAAATTTTCAAACTTTTGAAAATTAATAAAATTGAAAGAAAAAGAATAAAGAGAAATAATAAAATGAATAATAATAAAATAATAAAAAATGTGAATAAAAAAGAATTAAAAATTAAATATAAATAATTTAATAAATGGAAATGACAAAAAAAATAATGATGAAATAATTAATAATAATA
>OX387258.1:1709109-1718389 GCA_947562095.1 Branchellion lobata | reverse complement strand
CCAAAAAAACCTCAAAAGAACTTAAAATAATTTTTGTAATCTAAAATTGAAATTGAAAAAATATGCGAGGATCTTTTTAAATATAAAAATCCAAAAAATCCAAAAAATTTTAAATAGAAAATAAATCGGAACTCTTGAAAAATGTGAAATCCCAAAAAAATTTTTTTTTTTTAATTATCTGCGAAACCCAAAAAAATGAAAAAATAGATTAAAAAATCACAAGAAAAAACTTTCAAATAATATTCTAAAAACAAAAAAAAAACTCAAAAAATAGTCCTAAAAATCCGAAAAAACCCAAAAAATAGTTTTTAAAATTCCAAAAAACAGTAAAAAAAAAACAAAAATAATTTATAAAAGCCAAAAAAACATAAAAAAACAATATAAAAACTCGAAAACCTTTCAAAAATAATCTTAAAAACTTTGAACTTTTAAAATCTTTGAAAATTATTCTAAAAAAACTACAAAAAATAATCTGAAAACCCCACAAGAAATAATACGAAAAACTTTAAAAACCTCAAAAAAACTATAAAAAAAATTCAAATTCACAGTTTTTTTAGGCGTTCGTTGGACATCTTTTGTCAGTTTCTTCCCGAGTTGCTTTTCCTCACCTGCATGTTCGGCTACCTTGTGGTGTTGATCTTCTACAAGTGGATCGCTTTCGACGCCAGCAATTCCTCTTGTGCCCCTTCACTCCTCATTAGTGCGTCAGGGTTGGAGGGTTTTGTGGGGTTTTGTGGGGTTTGTGGGGGTTTTGTGGGTTTTGTGGGGTTTGTTGGGGTTGAGGTGGGTTGAGGGGTTTGTGGGAGGTTGTGTTGGGTTGAGGGGCTTGTGGGAGGTTGTGTTGGGTTGAGGGGTTTGTGGGAGGTTGTGTTGGGTTGAGGGGTTTGTGGGAGGTTGTGTTGGGTTGAGGGGTTTGTGGGAGGTTGTGTTGGGTTGAGGGGTTTGGGGATTTAGGGGTTTTGGGGGTTTTATGGGGTTTGTTGGATTGGGGTGGGTTGGAGGTTTGTAGAGATTTGGGATGGGTTGGGGGGTTTGGGGGCTTGGGGGTTTTATGGGCTTTGTGAGGGTTGGGTGGGTTGGGTGGGTTGGGGGATTTGGGGGGTTTGAGGGTTTTATAGGGTTTGTGGAAATTAGAGTGGGTTGAGGGGTTTGGGGGTTTAAAGTGGTTTGTGAGGATTGGGGTGGGTTGGATTTTTGGAGGAATGTGGGGGTTGGAGTTTTTGGGGAATGTGGGTGGGTTGTTTGGAGTTTGGTGGATGGGGTTTTTGGGGGATGGAGGGCTTGGATGTGTTAATGGGGTTTGTGGGGTTTGTGGGAGTTGAGAGGGGGTTAGACATTTTTAGGTTCTGCGAAGATTCAGTGTGGATGGGCTTAGAGAGGTTTTCGGTTTTTTTGGGTTTTTGAGGGGTTTTGAGAAGGTTTCTGGGGTTGGTTGGTGAGTTACAATAGTCACCATTACCACAGCCACAACCACTACAGCCACCACCACCACAACCACAACCACCACAACCACCACCACCACAACCACAACCACCACAGCCACAACCACAACCACCACCACCACCACCACAACCACAACCACCACAGCCACAACCACCACAGCCACAACTACTACAGCCACCACCACCACCACCACAGCCACCACCGCCACTCCACACAGACCTCATCAGCACCTTCCTGTACAACTACTCCGACGAAGAGTGTGCGCCCACCAACTTCTTCCCCTACCAGGTTGCCATGGCGACTATGTTTTGGAAGAGCAATAGATCTATGCACACTATTTAACAATAATTAATAAACAAATAATAAATAAATAAATAAATAAATAAATAAATAAATGAATAAATAAATGAATAAATAAATAAATAAATAAATAAATAAAGAAATAAATAAAGAAATAAAGAAAAAAAGAAAGAAAGAAATTAATTAATTAATTAATTAATTAATTAATTAATTAATTAATTAATTAATTAATAGATAAATAAATAGATAAATAAATAAATGAATGAATAAATAAATAAATGAATAAATAAATAAATAAATAAATAAATAAATAAATAAATGAATAAATAAATAAATAAATAAATAAATAAATAAATAAATAAATAAATAAATAAATAAATAAATAAATAAATAAATAAATAAATAAATAAATAAATAAATAAATAAATAAATAAATAAATAAATAAATAAATAAATAAATAAATAAATAAATAAATAAATAAATAAATAAATAAATAAATAAACAAATAAATAAATAAATAAATAAATAAATAAATAAATAAATAAATAAATAAATAAATAAATAAATAAATAAATAAATAAATAAATAAATAAATAAATAAATAAATAAATAAATAAATAAATAAATAAATAAATAAATAAATAAATAAATAAATAAATAAATAAATAAATAAATAAATAAATAAATAAATAAATAAATAAATGAATAAAGAAGAAGATAAATTATTGATTTGTATGTATCAATGAAGTAATGACGAAAAGTTCGTTATGTTTGATTAATAGAAGCCAATGATGATTTTTTATCTTTTTTTTACTTTCATTTCTTCTTTTCTTTTCATCTTTCCTCACCCTCATTTTGTTCATTTTCTTCTTCTTTCCTTCTCTTCCTCTCTTCCTTCTTCCTCCTTCCTTCTCTTCTTTCCCTCCTTATCCTCTTTCCTCTTTCTTCTTCTTCCTTTTTCCTTCTTCCTACTTCTTTTCTTCTCTTCCCTTCCTTTTCTTTTTTTTTTTTTCATTCTTCCTTCCTTTTCATTTTTTCCTTTTTTTTCTTCTTTCCTTTTTTCTTCTTCTTCCTATTTTGTTTTTTTTTCTTTATCTTTTTTCTTCCTTTTTTTTTCTTTCTTTCTTTTCCTCCTTTAACTCTTTTTTCCCCCCTCCCCCCTCCCACCCCTTCTATCCTTCCTTCTACCTCTCCAGAAAGAGTTCCAGACATTTCTGTTGTTGATGGTGGTGGTCTGCATTCCCTGGTTGTTGCTGCCAAAACCACTCATCTTGAGGAGGATGAATAAGAAAAAGATGATAATGGTGAGACAGTGGTGGTGATGGTGATGATGGAGATGATGATGATGATGGTGATGATGATGATGGTGCTGATGGTGATGATGATGATAATGGTGATGGTGATGATGATGATGATGATGATGGTGATGATGATGATGATGATGATGATGATGATGATGATGATGATGATGATGATGCTGGTGATGATGGTGATGATTTTGGTGGTGAGGATGGTGAGGATGGTGATGATGGTGATGATGACAATGATAATGACAATAACAATTCTTATTTGTAAAGCGCTAAAGCAAAATAACTGAAGCGCAAATGAGGGTGATGAGGGGGTAATAAAAATGTTAAGAAATTTTATGATGATCAGGATGAAGTAGCTGTAGAAATACAAAACAATACGATAAAAACAAAATATACCACAAAATTTACTAAAAATACAATACGATACAAACACAATACAATACAAATACAATACAAATACGATACAATACAATACAATACAAATACAATACAATACTAACAAAATATAATACAAACACAATACGTTACAAACACAATACGTTACAAACACAATACAATACAAAGACAATACAAATATTTTACAATACAATACAATACAAATACAATACAAACACAATACGTTACAAACACAATACAATACAAAGACAATACAAATATTTTACAATACAATACAATACAAATACAATACAAACACAATACGTTACAAACACAATACAATAAGAATACAATACAACACAAACAAAATATAATACAAACACAATACAATACAATTACAATACAATAAAAATACAATACAAACACAATTAGCATCATAGTGGCTTTAACCCCGTGGAGTTTTGAGGCCAGGAAAAGTATTATTAATAATTTTAAAAATAGAATTAAATTATTTTTCAAAAAAATAAATTATTTTCAAAAGTTTAATTAATTTACTTTCAATTAAGTTTACTTTTCTCGCCCAATTAGTTATAATTAGATCAATTATATATTGAATTCTTTGTCATAATTCTCTGAAATTTTTTTCAAATAATTTTATTTTTATATTCACTTATTATAATATTATAGGTTATTTAAGTTTTTTGTTTTTGTTTTTTTTTTATTAAATAAACTTTTGATGACGTCACAACCTCCATTGCAGAAGGCAACGTCTAGGACGACGGTTACGGCACACGAGGTGGAAAGTGGCAGTGGAATTGAGGTTGTTGTTGTTTGGGTTGTTGTTGTTGATGAGATAATTGTTGTTGTTGTTGTTGTTTGGGTTGTTGTTGTTGTTGCTGTTTTTGTTTTTAAGGTTGTTGTTGTTTTTGTTGTTGTTGTTGTTGTTGTTGTTGTTGTTGTTATTATTACCCACTCTTTCTAACCACCCCCCTCTCTCACCCACCCAATCTTTTCACCCACCCACTTCTCTACCCACCCACTTCTCTACCCACCCACTTTCCTACCCACTCCCCCCCCCCCCTTTCCTCCATCCCCCCCCCCTTTCCTCCATCCCCAGCTGTCACCAAGCACCTCGGTGGATGAAGACTTCCACCTGCAAGGACTCAAACCAGAACACTCCGAAAACCATGAAGTTGTTGATGATCAAAATTCTTTATTTTTATTTTTTTATTATTCTTATTATTATTATTTCTATTTTTATTTTTTTTATTTATTATTATTATTATTATTATTATTATTATTATTATTATTATTATTATTATTATTATTATTATTATTATTATTATTATTATTATTATTATTATTATTATTATTATTATTATTATTATTATTATTATTATTATTATTATTATTATTATTATTATTATTATTATTATTATTATTATTATTATTATTATTATTATTATTATTATTATTATTATTATTATTATTATTATTATTATTATTATTGTTATTATTTTTATTATTATTATTATTATTATTATTATTATTAAACAATAACAAACAACAACGAAAACAAACAACACCAGTTTGAGTTCGGTGACGTCATGATACATCAATGCATCCACACCATTGAATACTGCTTGGGTGAGTTGCATAAGAATTTCATTCAATTAATTAATTAATTAATTAATTAATTAATTAATTAATTAATTAATTGATTGATTGATTAATTAAAAAGTTGATTAAAAAATTACTTATTAAATTAATTACTTAAATAAATAAAAATTAAATTTTACTTAAATTTAATAATATTTGAAACCATTATGAAAACTGCTCGTATATTCCGTTTTTTTGATAAAAAAAATTTTTTTTCTTTTTAATGTGTTATTTCATTTTCTTCATTTTCTTGTTTTTCATCGTCTTCTCTTTTTTTTCTTCTTTTTTTTTTCTTTTTTCTTTTCTTTCTCCATCTTCCTCATCATTCTCTTCCTCCTTTTCTTCCTCCTCCTCCTCCTCTTCCTCCTCTTCCTCCTCCTCCTCCTCCTCCTCCTCTTCCTCCTTCTCCTCCTCCTCCTCCTCCTCCTTCTCTTCTTCCTCCTCTTCTCCCTCCTCCTCTTCTCCTCTTCCTCCTCATCCTTTTCCTCCTCCTCTTCTTCCTCCTCCTCTTCCTTTTCCTCCTCTTCTTCTTCCTCCTCCTCCTCCTTTTCAGGCTGCATCTCACACACCGCTTCTTATTTGAGGTTGTGGGCATTGAGTCTCGCCCATGCAGGTAACAAATCAGATTAATTAGTTAATTAATTAAACAATTGATTAATTAATAAGTAAATTAATTAATTAATTAAAATATAATTATACTTCAAAAGCTTTTTTTCACCCACTCCCTAGTCCTTCTATTAAGCTCTCCCAAACCTCTTTTCCACCCCCCCCCTTTCCTCTTTGACTATCATACACTCATTTCCTCTCTCAACCTCCCTCCCACCCAACTTACCCACCAAATATCATCCCCCATAACTCAAAAATTCTAATTTTTCTCATCAAATCCACCCATGAACCCCCTTCCCCCTCCTTCCCCCCTTCCCCCTCCCCCCCCCCCCTTCCAAATTTCAACCATTGAATGTTCTTTCCTCTTTCCCCCCTACATTCAACATTCAAATCTTTCACCCACCCAATAACCCCAAACTTTGACATTTTTATTTTCTCTCCCATAATCAATTTTTTTAAATCTTAACTCTACCCAAACGTCAAACGTTTAAAACCCATCCATTTCAACTTCCCCCCAAAATCTAATTTTCTAGAACCTTCCAAAAAACTTTTTCCAACCCCCCCCCCCTCCCTCTCAAAACCCCTTCAACACTTCTCAAAGTTTTTAAAAATCCCCCAAAATCTTTTCCAAAACCCCCCCAAACCCCCTTTCACCCTCTCCCCAAAATACCCCCAACCCCTCCTTCTCCCCTTCCCTTTGATGAAAAGAAAAACAAATGCCTTCCCTTTCCCCGAACAAAACCATTGACTCCCCCCCCCCCCCAAGAAAACCCCCGACTACCCTTCCCACCCCCCCCCCCAGAGTTGTCGGAGGTGTTATGGAAGATGGTATTACGTCAGGGATTCACCCTTTTGAAGACAGAAGGGGCCACCCCATCCGGCAATTGCGTCGTCCTCTTCATCCTCTGGAGCCCTTGGGCTGCTCTCTCAGTCGTTATCCTCCTCCTCATGGAAGGCCTCTCAGCGTTCCTCCACACCCTCCGTCTCCATTGGTGCGTTTTTGGGGGTTTGGGGGGCTTTGGGGAGATTTTGGAGGAATTTTGGGGGGGTTTTGGGGGATATTTGAGGGTTTAAATAGGTTTTGTGTAGCTTTTTGGGTTTTGGGTTGGTTTTGTGTAGATCTTTAGAAGTTTAAATGGGTTTTTGGAGGGTTTTGAATGGGTTTTTCAGGGATTTGAGAGGGATTTTGTGTTTTACGTGAGTTTTTTTGGCGTTTAAGGTGGATTTTTAAAATTCTGGTCAGTTTTTTAAAGAGATTTTGTGGAGTTGAGACGTGGTTCATAAAAAAAATTTTTGTCTGTTTTCATGGGGGTTTTTGAGTGTTTTCGGGTGTTGTGTGGGTTTTTCTCCTTGTGGGTTTTTCTCCTTCTTTTTTCTCATGGAAGGAAGCTTTGCATTCTTCCACACCTTCCGTCTTCATTGGTGAGTATTTAAAGAGTTTTGGGGTGATTTTTCCAAAACTTTTGGTTTTTTTAAAAAGGCGTTAAAGTTTTTTATGGGTGTCATTGTGTTTTTTGGGGCTTTTGGGAAGATTCAAAAATTTGAAAAGCTCTGGGGGTTTGGGGGGCGTTTTGGGGGGTTTGAGGGGTTTGGTGGGGCGTTTTGGGGGGTTTGGGGGGTTTGGGGGGTTTGAGAAGGTATATACATTTTTGGGGGGGTTTTGAAGGTTTTTATGTTTTTCTCATAGGATCTTTCGATTCCTCCACACCTTCAGTGATGCTTTTTTGGGGGTTTCCAAATTTTTTTTGAGATATTTTTATTTTTGGGTTTTTCAGGGTTTTTCGCCGTGAAATTGGGGGGGGGGGTGTTCAGGGTGGGTTATAATGGTAGAATATAGTGGGTTAGGAGTAGAATTAAAAATGGGTTAAAAGTGGATTAAAGGTGAGTTTGAGGTGGGTTTAGGAACAGGTTGTGGTGAGTTTGAAGTGGGTTTAAGAACAGGTTGTGGTGAGTTTGAGGTGGGTTTAAGAACAGGTTGTGGTGAGTTTGAGGTGGGTTTAAGAACAGGTTGTGGTGAGTTTGAGGTGGGTTTAAGAACAGGTTGTGGTGAGTTTGGGGTGGGTTTAAGAACAGGTTGTGGTGAGTTTGAGGTGGGTTTAAGAACAGGTTGTGGTGAGTTTGAGGTGGGTTTAAGACCAGGTTGTGGTGAGTTTGAGGTGGGTTTGAGAACAGGTTGTGGTGAGTTTGAGGTGGGTTTAAGAACAGGTTGTGGTGAGTTTGAGGTGGGTTTAAGAACAGGTTGTGGTGAGTTTGGGGTGGGTTTAAGAACAGGTTGTGGTGAGTTTGAGGTGGGTTTAAGAACAGGTTGTGGTGAGTTTGAAGTGGGTTTAAGAACAGGTTGTGGTGAGTTTGAGGTGGGTTTAAGAACAGGTTAGGGTGAGTTTGAGGTGGGTTTAAGAACAGGTTGTGGTGAGTTTGGGGTGGGTTTAAGAATGCAAAAGAGAAAGATTGAAAAGGTTGTAAGGAGCTGGAACTGGGACGTGAGCAGGCCAATCATGGGAGTTATAACTAAAAAAAGAAGTATAAATAAACCACAAATAGAAACTCTAAAATAAAAAATCTATAAATAACTGACCCAAATTTCTCCACCAATCAGGGTGGAGTTTCAAAGCAAGTTCTACAAAGGTGAAGGTTATAAGTTCGACCCTTTTTCCTTCCGGAAAATGCTCAAACGCAAGGAAGAATAGGCGCTCAAGTGGAAAATATTTATTGATTGTTTTTTTGGGTTTTTTTTATTTTTATTCTTACTTTTTTCATTATATATATATTTTTTTTATTTATTTTTTTTTGATTAAAAAAATTATTTTTATTTAATTATTCATTTTTTAAAGTTTTTTTTTCATTTTTTTATTATTTCTATGGTGAAAAGCAGCCTTGTGCTCATTTCGAGTGAGGGTCGTTTTGCGCAAAAATGAATTTTCATGGTATTTTTATTGAAAATTGAGTTTCATGAAGAATAAAATATACTTTGATTCAATAATAATAATAACAATAATAATAATAATAATAATAATAATAATAATAATAATAATAATAATAATAATAATAATAATAATAATAATAATAATAATAATAATAAAAATAAAAATAATAATAATAATAATAATAATAATAATAATAATAATAATAATAATGATAATAATAATAATAATAATAATAATAATAATAATAATAATAATAATAATAATAATAATAATAATAATAATAATAATAATAATAATAATAATAATAATAATAATAAAATAATAATAATAATAATAATAATAATAATAATAATAATAATAATAATAATAATAATAATAATAATAGAAATAATAATTATTATTATTATTCAGAAACATTTTAAATAATTAAAAAAATATTTTGAAAAGAAATAAGAATAACTTAGAGTAAAAGTGAAATTAAAATCAATAAAAGAAATTAAAAATTAAAAATAAAATTAATTAATTAATTAATTAATTAATTAATTAATTAATTAATTAATTAATTAATCAGTTAATTAATGTGCGTAATCAATTAGGGCCTAATTTATTTATTTTTCAAATTTATAAACTTTGTTTTTGCTTATTTTTTTGCCATTGATTCA
>OX387258.1:1676609-1701609 GCA_947562095.1 Branchellion lobata | reverse complement strand
AGGGTGAGTGATGGAAGGAGGAGGATGAGTGATGGAGGAAGGAGGATAAGAGATAGGGGAAGGAGGATGAGAGATAGGGGGAAGAGGGTGAGTGATGGAAGGAGGAGGATGAGTGATGGATGGAGGAGGATGAGGGATAGGGGGAGGAGGATAAGTGATGGAGGGAGGAGGATGGGTGATGGGGGGAGGAGGATAAGTGATGGAGGGAAGGAAGATGAGGGATGGGGAATGAGGATGATGAAGATATATATATATATAAACTTAAATTTTTAAATATAATAATAATAATAATATTCTTAATAAATTCATTTTTTAAAGCGCCGAGGCAAACAACAGAGGCGCAACTAGGTGACTGAGCTTAGTCGGGAATCGAACCCTGAGCCTCCCGCTTTTGAAGCTGGCTTGCTAACCATTGTGCTATAGACACACGTTTAACATTTTTATCGAGTTTTCTTTTCAATTTTTTTCAGTTTTTTCCAATGTTTTTCAACGATTTTTTTTCTTTTATTTTTTTATTTTTTTTCTGGACAAACTGCAAGCTGACTGTGATTACGAATTTCAATTTCAGAAAACAAAAACATTACATTTTGAAAATATTTTACTCGAAAAATTTTCAGTGTCAAAAATTAAATTTGAAAAATAAAAAATAAAAAAAGTAAAATGTGTAAAATGGATTGGTACAAGAGTTTATTTTCATCGGTAAAAAAGATATTTCAAATATATTTTCATCTTCATCTCTTCCTCTTCTTTTTCATCCTTCTCCTCATCACCAACATCACCATCTTTTTCTTTTTCCTCCTCCTCCTCCTCCTCTTCTTCCTCCTCCTCCTCCTCCTCCTCCTCCTCCTCCTCTTCTTCCTCCTCCTCCTCCTCCTCCTCCTCCTCCTCCTCCTCCTCCTCCTCCTCCTCTTCTTCCTCCTCCTCCTCCTCCTCCTCCTCCTCCTCCTCCTCCTCCTCCTCCTCCTCCTCCTCCTCCTCCTCCTCCTCCTCCTCCTCCTCCTCCCCCTCCTCCTCCTCCTCCTCCTCCTTTTTCTCCTCCTCCTCCTCCTCCTTTTAACTTTTGTTCCTTCTTTTTCTTCATCCTCTTCCTCCTTTTCCTTACTCTTAACTCCTCCTTACTCTTCTTCTTCATAACTCTTCCTTCTTTACATCATCATCAACATCCTCCTCCTTCTCTTTTTCTTCTTCCTCTTCTTCATGACTCCTCCTAGCTCCTTTTACTCTTCCTAACTAATCTTCCTTCTTTAAACTCCTCCTAACTCTTAACTCTTCCTCCACATAACTCCTCCTCCTAACTCTTAACTCTTCCTCCACATAACTCCTCCTCCTAACTCTTAACTCTTCCTCCACATAACTCCTCCTCCTAACTCTTAACTCTTCCTCCACATAACTCCTCCTCCTAACTCTTAACTCTTCCTCCACATAACTCCTCCTCCTAACTCTTAACTCTTCCTCCACATAACTCCTCCTCCTAACTCTTCCTCATCTTTCTCCTAACTTCTCCTTCTGCTCATAACTTCTTCCAACTCCTCCTATTTCCTCCTGACTCCTCCTAACTCTTACTAACTCTAACTCCTAACTCCTCCTCTCAATTCCTCCTAACTCCTCATCCTCCTTCTTCTCATCCTCCTCATCCTCCTCCTCCTCATCCTCCTCCTTCTCCTCATCCTTCTCATCCTCCTCATCCTCCTCCTCCTCATCCTCCTCCTCCTCCTCATCCTCCTCCTCCTCATCTGGAGGGCAAAAAGGTCCATTCTTCAGAAATATGTGACAGATCTTCCCTCTTTCTGTAGTTCGGCATATCTGGTGGTGGTGGTCACCTTCACCATCCTCATCATCGTCATCATCATCATCATCATCATCATCATCATCATCATCATCATCATCATCATCATCATCATCATCATCATCAGCATCGTCATCATCATCATCATCATCATCGTCACCATCACCACCACCAGCATCATCAAGCATCATCATAAGGTTTGCAAACAGCGCGCTATAAAAATTAGTTATTCATAATTATGAAAAAAATTTTAAAAAAACGATAATAATAATAATAATAATAATAATAATAAATAATAATAATGAAATAATAATAATAATAATAAAAATAATAATAATAATAATTATAATTATAAAATAATAATAGTAATAAAAAAATTAAAAAATTAAAAAAAAACAATAATAACAATAATAAAATAATAATAATAATAATAATAATAATAATAATAAAATAATAATAATAACAATACTGAGAATCATAGTAGTAAAAATAAAAAAATAAATATATAATGAAAAAAAACAATGACTCACTGGTAAGAAAGCCCCCACCACCACCTCCTCCCACGTGACTACTACTATCACCACCACCACCACCACCACCGCCACCACCACCGCCACCACCACCACCACCGCCACCACCACTCAGCGACGTCATGAGACCGGCGTTCTGTAGCTTCCAAGTAGTTTGTTTGAGAAGGGTGTTTTCCTGGGAGTGGTGGATGGGGTGGGGTGGGTGAGAAAGGAGTGGGATTGGGTGGGTGGAAAGGGGTGGAGTGAAAAGGGGTGGGGTGGATGGAAAAAGGTGGGGTGGGTGGAAAGCGGGTGGAAAGGGGATAAGTGAGATGGGGGTAGTAGTAGTTGTAATAAAAATGAAAGTTAATATACTACTAATAATGATATAAGAAAGAATAATAATGATGATAAAATAATAATAATAATAATAAGGATAATATGAATATAAAAAATAATAATAAGTATTATTATTATATAATAGAAATAATAATATAAATTGTAAAAACAGGAACACCTGCAAACGCAAACAGATTAATGAAAACGCACAAAGAAACGAACGAACATAAACAAACGGAACGAACGAGCATAAAAACATAACAATACAAGTAGAAAAACATACGCACATACAAGCAGGGAAACATACACACATACAAACGGAAATAGGCAAAAAAGCACACACACAAACATACACACATACAAAGAGCCGAAAGAACGAACATACACACATACAAACGTACAAAAATATACACATACAAACAAACATACACACATACAAATGAACAAAAATATACACATACAAACAAACATACACACATACAAACGAACAAAAATATACACATACAAACAAACATACACACATACAAAAAGACGAAAGAACGAACATACACACATACAAACGAACAAAAATATACACATACAAACAAACATACACACATAGAAACAAACCTGTTTGATGATGTTCATAAGAGTTCTGAGGTCGTCAACGGAAACCACATCAGGTGCTGACGTCATTGAAGAGAGACTCTGGTCGAGCTGGTGGAGGGAGGGAGGGGGGTTGGGGTGACTGGGGGTGGTTGTGGGTTGACTGGGGGTGGTTGGGGTTGGTTAGAAGAAATTAGAATTGGAAGAATGATTGAGGGTTGATTGGGAGTGGTTGGAGGTGTTTGAGAAGTGGTTGGTAGGTGGGGGAAACGTTGGGGTGGTTGTGGGTGGTTTGGGGTGGTTGTGGGTGGTTTGGGGTGGTTGTGGGTGGTTGTGGGTGGTTTAGGGTGGTTGGGGTTTAGTTGAGGGTTGGCTGGGGGTGGTTGAGAGGTGGTTAAGGAGGGTTGGAAATGGTTGAAAGGTGGTTGAAGAGATGTTGGAGATTCTTGGTTGAAAATGAGGGTGGGGTGGGGTGGGTTGAAAATTTGGTGGGTGTTGATGAAAGTGGGTTTGATGTCGGATGGTGGAAGAGGGGGTTGAGTATGGGTTGTGGGTGGAGTTGTGGGTGGGTTGGGTGGAGTTGTGGGTGGGTTGGGTGGAGTTGTGGGTGGGTTGGGAGGGGTTGTGGGTGGGTTGGGTGGAGTTGTGGGTGGGTTGGATGGAGTTGTGGGTGGGTTGGGAGGAGTTGTGGGTGGGTTGGGTGGAGTTGTGGGTGGAAGCTAGTCGAGGGTGGAAAAGCTGGAAAGAAGTTGACAAAGGGAAATGGAATGGGGAGATGGAGGCAATTGGAAAGAAAAAGGTTTGTGTAGAGAGGTTGTTGGTGGAAGGGAGGTTTGAGAAGAAGATTTGAAATGAATAAAAACAAAGTAATTTTTTTAATTATTATTAATGAAAAAGTGAATGAAGTAATTAATTAGTTAATGAGAAAAAAATGAAAAAAAATAAATGAATGAACGAAAAGATAAATGAATAAATGAATGAATGAATGAATGAATGAATGAATGAATAAATGAATGAATAAATAAATGAATGAATAAATGAATGAATAAATGAATGAATGAATGAATGAATGAAAAGATTTTAAAAAAGCAAGAGAGACTGATGGATGGATGGTGATAAAGCTACGATCGGAGTTGGAGGGAGGGTTGAGGAGGGTGGCTTTGTGGTGGTTGAGTCGTGAAAGTTGGGGAACCAGACTTTCCATCACCGTCTTTTCCACCTGGGGGGGGGGGGGATGATGGGGGTTTGAAATGGGAGAAAAAATTTTGAAGAAAATAATAATAATAATATAAATAGTAATGATAATAATAATAATAATAATAATAATAATAATAATAATAATAATAATAATAATAATAATAATAATAATAATAATAATAATAATAACAATAATTATAATAATAATAATAATAATAATAATAATAAAAATAATAATAATAATAATGATAATAATAAATCAATAAAAACGATTAAAAAATAAAAAGAAATTAATAATTATAATTATAAAATGGTAATGTTGAAAGAAATAATAATAAATTTTGTGTGTCAACTTGGAGCACCTCGGTCAGAGCCGCTACGAGAGATTGTCCTGAAGAAGGTTGCTTGACTAATCCACCCTCCATGTCATCCATCAACGATTCAACGTGATGGCTCACTCGCGTCAAATGTTCTGTGATGGACTTGAAAACATCCTCAGTCATGCTGCTTCTACTCTTTCTTGGATGTGTGTCTTTTTGTGATGTCTTTGCAGGCTCCTGTGAATTCCTTTTTGGTGGTTCTTCGCTTGATTTACGCATTACCATGTTTTTGGGCTTATTGCTCGGAACTGGAGGAGGAGATTTTTTCTTTGAGGCCAGTTCGAGTTTCAAAGAGACGTTCTCTTCTTGTATTGACACATACTTTTCCTTGATAATACACATATTTGATTTTCATTTTCAAGTTCACAATGTTATTAATTGTTAAGAATCAATTGTTCAAAAAACGAGAAACTGAAATAAATTATGAATAAATATAATTGTTTCAGTTTTTATTTAATTTATTAATATTATTAATATTTATTAATATTCTTCAAAGGCAGGAAGCAAAACTTTTGATTAACCGGATTATGAGTAACAAACCTACTTGTAAATCTTCAAAAGCGTGAATGAGGGCCTTGTACGATGGATTCATTTTGTCAAATTTAACAACCATTATAAACCGATGTCACAACCATAGGACATTTCATAAAGTGGTTTTGTAAAAAGTGAAAACAAAGAAAAGTGATTTTTGAATTTAAAGTTTAAAAAGAGTTTTTTTGTTAGGTTGATAATTGCTTACTAAACAGATTTTTATAAGCTCCAACGAGTTGAAAAAAGGTGTATAAATATAACGACAAAAAAAGAATTAATTACAAGTTAAATAATTTATAAGTGAAAAAATAAATTTGAAAGTAAAAAATATTTAGAAATTTAAAGTATTCTATAAATTTTGATAACATAGGTTCGAATTAAAAAACAATTTACAAAAAATTGAAAAATAGAGCTTCTTTATAAATCTCTCTAATCTGATCCAATCATGACATTTTTAGCACTTTTGAACAGTGTGGAATCAACGCTATATAGGCTTTTTAGCACTTTTTAATTTTATCTAATCTAATCAAAATATGTTTAACGCGCCTTTGTGTTCAAAGGGGCTCCCATAAAAACAGTTTTGCTCGCTGTGGGCTGCTAGAAGACTAGGTACTCTAGGACGGCGTCTGTACTTTAGTTGAGGTACCATTTTTAAAACCCAAACCTGGGATCACTCAGTCTTATTTTACAGCGGAATAGGCCAATCATTATGCCACAGGCGTAGACATGGTATAATAAAAGTGATGATAGAAATATTTGAAAAATGATAAAAATAAATTACGAAT
Organism: Branchellion lobata; assembly: GCA_947562095.1. Lineage (NCBI taxonomy): Eukaryota > Metazoa > Annelida > Clitellata > Hirudinida > Piscicolidae > Branchellion > Branchellion lobata. The sequence goes on along the minus strand of OX387258.1, from coordinate 1,695,497 downwards.
AGTCAAGGTAAAAAAGAATATAAAATTGAATCAAAGTTATAAAAACTCAAAAGACTAAACCCGAACAAGATGTTGGAATGAGCCGTTGTGGAAAAATCGGATACAAAATTGGGTGTAATGAGATCAAGTGTGGTGAAAAATGCTGATGGTGAAGATTGAATGAAATTATTGAGGTAGGATGAGATAGGACTGGGAAATGAACTCAGGATAACTCAAGATAAGTTGTGAAGGCAATGGATTAAACCATCGAAACTGTGAGCTAGAAAAACTGAAAGTGATTCAGAAACGTTTTGCTAAGAACTGCTTTAGAACAATGTTTAAGCAGCGCTATAAGAATTAGTTGATTAGATTAGATTAACTGCTTAAACAGATAATTTTTGAGAGCTTTACGGGATGAAAGAAAAAGGGGAGAAAGGTGAAGTTAGAAACAAAAGTGTTCCAAAAAAAAGGCCGCAGTAGGATAGTGCTGATTTGGTGTATGTTTAGGGGAGTTCATGTAGGGGACTGTTTAAGGGTTTTTGATGATGACACAGTTTTTCTATTATGTACGTTGTTTCAAGTAGTTGTCATTTATGTGGAAAAGATTGATTTTAATTTAAATATATATAAAGATATATCAGTTTATTTGATTTAAAAAAGTAAATATTACTTTTGTTAGGACCAATCCTTATTCAATTAAAAACTGAATTATAAGTCTTTTTCCATTGTTACATCAAAAATTGGAATGAATTATTGTTCAAAAATATTTAATTTTTATATTAGTTCATTTTCATTTCCCAAATAGATGTTTTATCATAGAAAAACTCAGCCGGTTATCTTGACTTATTAGCGTTCTTTTAATGGCCAAGTATTGACCAAATTGACTCATAACTAAGTTTTATATTAAAGTATCTCTCATTAAATCGTTATATAGGATTAATTTTCCATTACTAATTTACTTTTTTAAAAGTTAAAATAATGGATTCTTACAGTGTTTTAGCTAACCAGCCACTCGTCATCGATAATGTAACTTTTTTCATTATTGATTTTGTATATTTACGACTTTTGAAACTAGAGAAAATGATTAGAATAAAAATTGTTAATCAAGTATTAATTTTCGAAATTAAGCACATTTATGAAGCTTCATTGAAAACCAGTTAAAAAGCTGACTAAGCTAGTCAGCATAAATAGTCAATGGGCTGTCAAATTTTTTTCATTAAAAGTTAAATCCAATAAAGCACATGTGTTTTTTTTAGATTTTATTAACTTCATTTTTACATTATTAATGCAATATTTAGCTATACACTAAATAATTTACTGCAATTCAACTACATATCCACAAATTACCATCATTAAAATTTCAGCTCTTACTACAACATTTAGCTTTACGGGCCAATTTCCTAATCTACTACTCCTCAATATAAATAGTATTGATACTAGTAATATTTCCTTTCTTAACCACCTAAAAATCATTTCTTTTCAACCTGGTTAACTATCCAACCAGAAGTCACTTAACTCACCCTACCATAAGGTTCTCACCATCACTAAACTTTTTTTTACTTTTTTATCCATCCTTTATCCAATTTTCCAACCATCCTCTCTTATTCAAACAAAAACTAATCCTCTATGATCTCTCTTTCATTAACCAGAAACCAACAAGCTAATTTTTTTTCACTCAACCTGACCACCCACCAATTCCCATCCACCCATCTTTCACCCCCAACCACCACCACCAAATTCTTCCAACCCATCCACCCATCTTTCACCCCCAACCACCACCACCAAATTCTTTCAACCCATCCATCCATCTTCCACCCACAACCACCACTACCACATTTTTTAACCCACTAATTCACCACCTCCAACCCCTCATCAACCAAATATTTACTATCAATTTTTCTTTTTACTACCACTTACCACCCATCTTTCACCACCATCCACCCTTCCACCACCATCCACCCTTTCACCGCCATCCACCCTTCCACCACCATCCACCCTTCCACCGCCATCCACCCTTTCACTGCCATCCACCTTTCCATCACCATCCACCCTTCCACCACCATCCACCCTTTCACCGCCATCCACCCTTCCACCACCATCCACCCTTCCACCGCCATCCACCCTTTCACCGCCATCCACCCTTTCACCACCATCCACCCTTTCACTGCCATCCACCTTTCCATCACCATCCACTCTTCCACCACCATCCACCTATCTCCCACCACCATCCACCCATCTCCCACCCCAACCCCCACCACAGGGCTCAGGCATCATCAAGGCAGGCTTCGCAGGAGACCAAGTCCCCAAATGCCACTTCCCCAACTAGTCTGTTCTCTTATTTTTTTTCTTTTTATTGTTATTATTATTTTTATTACTATTATTATTATTATTATTATTTCTATTATTATTATTATTATTTCTATTATTTTTATAATAATAATCATTATTCTTTTTTGTATTATTTTGTTTGTCTTATCATTCTTTCGCTTTTATTCAGTTTTTATCCAAAATTCTAAATAAAAAAATTAGTCTTTCAGGAAAAAAAAAAAACTGTTTATATACAACTATACTTTATTTATTTATTTATTTTTTTGTTTTTTATTATTTTTTTTTTTAATTTAAATTTTTTTTTTACAACCTCACCATCACTGCCATCATCATCATCATTAACCATCTTTATTCTTCTCCTCACCATCAGCGTTGGTCGGCCCAAGCACGTGAAGGTTATGGCAGGAGCCTTGGAAGGAGATACTTTTATTGGACCTAAGGCTGAGGTGGTGGGGGGGGGGGGAGGAGGGAGGAGGAGAAGGAGGAGGAGGAGGAGGAGGAGGAGGAGGAGGAGGAGGAGGAGGAGGAGGGGAAGAAGGAGGAGAGGAATGGGAGAGGAGGAGGAGGAGGAGGAGGAGGAGGAGGAGGAGGAGGAGGAGGAGGAGGAGGAGGAGGAGGAGGAGGAGGAGGAGGAGGAGGAGGAAGAGGAGGAGGAGGGGAAGAAGGAGGAGAGGAATGGGAGAGGAGGAGGAGGAGGAGGAGGAGGAGGAGGAGGAGGAGGAGGAGGAGGAAGAAGAGGAGGAGGGGAAGAAGGAGGAGAGGAATGGGAGAGGAGGAGGAGGAGGAGGAGGAGGAGGAGGAGGAGGAGGAGGAGGAGGAGGAGGAGGAGGAGGAGGAGAAGGAGGAAGAAGAGGAGGAGGGGAAGAAGGAGGAGAGGAATGGGAGAGGAGGAGGAGGAGGAGGAGAAGGAGGAGGAGGAGGAGGGGAAGGGGGAGGAGGAGGAGGAAGAAGAGGAGGAGGAGGAGGGGAAGGGGGAGGAGGAGGATGATAAGGATAATGAGAGGGAGAAGTATAATAGGGATAATTATTACTAGTTTTGATGATAAAATTGATTTTCAAACTTAAAAATCTCCACTTCACTACCACCACAACAAATCTAATCGGATCAATGTAGTTGTAACCACATCACCATGATAACAACAACAACAAAAACAACTAAATAATCGTCACCACAACAACTACGTCACCATGACCACAAAAAAAACCGCTTCCTGAACACAACAACAACCACGTCACCACCACAATAACAACATCTTCATCACAACAACAACATAATTATCACAACAGCAATCTTATCGTCATCACAACAACAACCACCTCACCACAACAACGCCATCATCGCCACAATAACAACCACATAACCACGACAACAACAAAAACTATGACATCATCACTCTCACCGCACCAACAACAACTATGACATCATCATCAGGAGCATCGGGGACTTCTGTCGATCCGCTACCCCATGGAGCATGGCATCATCACAGAGTGGAACGACATGGAAAAGATTTGGGAGCATCTCTATTCCAAAGAACAGCTACACACCTTCTCCGAAGAGGTACCTGGAGTAGGGGTTGTTGTGTGGTGTTGTTGGGGCTGTTATGTAGTGTTGCTGGGGCTGTTATGTAGTGTTGCTGGGGCTGTTATGCAGTGTTGTTGGGGCTGTTATATAGTGTTGTTGGGGCTGTTATGCAGTGTTGTTGGGGCTGTTATGCAGTGTTGTTGGGGCTGTTATGCAGTGTTGTTGGGGCTGTTATGCAGTGTTGTTGGGGCTGTTATGCAGTGTTGTTGGGGCTGTTATGTAGTGTTGTTGGGGCTGTTATGCAGTGTTGTTGGGGCTGTTATGTAGTGTTGTTGGGGCTGTTATGTAGTGTTGTTGGGGCTGTTATGTAGTGTTGTTGGGGCTGTTATGCAGTGTTGTTTGGGGGTTTCATTGGTCTTTGTTGTTTTGAGTGGTGTGTTGTAGGTGGTCATTGTGTAGTTACAGTGTAGTGTGGTAGTCGTAGCTGGTTATTGTGTAGTCTTTATCTACCCCATCAACCTCCCCAACCCACTCCATCAACCTCCCCAACCCACTCCATCAACCTCCCCAACCCACTCCATCAACCTCCCCTATCCCCCCCCCCCCCCACAGCATCCAGTCTTGTTGACGGAGGCCCCACTGAACCCTCGCAGGAACCGTGAGAGAGCAGCCGAGATTTTCTTCGAAACATTCAACGTTCCCGCCCTCTACATCTCCCTCCAAGCCGTCCTCTCCCTGTGGGTGGGGTGGGTGTTTCAGGGGGGTGGGGTGTTTCATGGGGGGTGGGTGTTTTATGGGGGGTGGATTTTTCACGGGGTGGGTGTTTTTTAGAGGGTGTGGGTGGTTTTTGGGGAATCGGGATGGTTTTTTGGGGGTGGGTGTTTTTGGGGGTGGGTGGTTTTTGGGGGTGGGTGTTTTTTGGAAGGTGTGGGTGGTTTTTGGGGGGTTGGGATGGTTTTGGGGGAATTGGGGTGTTTTTTTCGAGGGTTTTAGGCTTTCAGTTTTTTAGGAGATTTTGGGGCTAAGGTCTTTTTATGAAGAAGGTGTTAGGGCTGTTTTTGGGAGAGTATTCACTCCTATGGGTGTTTCTAGGAAGATGTTTGTTATGGGTGGGAGTTGAGGGGTTTTGGTGGTTGTGGGTGGGAGTTGAGGGGTTTTGGTGGTTGTGGGGGTCATAGAAAAGAATGTTTTTTTAAGGGTGATGTTTTTTGGATTCGTTTTATTCACTCATTCACCCTTCACCCCTCATTCACCTCATTCACCTCATTCACCATCCACCCCTCATTCACCTCTTTCACCATTCACCTCTCATTCACTATTCACCATCCATTCCTCATTCACCTAATTCACCATTCACCCCTCATTTACCTCATTCACCATTCACCCCTCATTTACCTCATTCACCATTCACCCCTCATTCACCATTCACCCCTTATTCACCATTCACCCCTCATTCACCATTCACCCTTCTCCCAAACAATTCATCTGCCTCCTTCCTTTTCCACCCTTACAACCCCCTCCCCCCTCCAGTTACTCAACAGGGAGGACAACAGGGGTGGTGATCGACTCAGGTGATGGGGTGAGTCATGCCGTGCCTGTGTACGAGGGCTACGCCATGCCACACTCCATCCTACGCACTGACATTGCTGGTCGCGATGTCTCCAGGTGGGTAATGGCGGGTTGGGGTGGAAGTTTTGGGGGTTAAATTGGGGTTGAGGTGCGGGGTTTTTTGGGGTTAAATTGGGGTTTAGGTGTGGGGTTTTTGGGGGTTAAATTGGGGTTTTGGGTGTGGGGATTTCTTGGCGGGGGAAGAAAAACTGGGTGAATTTGTTCAAGCTAGGCAAGTGGGTGGATTTGATGTCTGCTTGCTCATAATGGAGTGGCTGGAAAGATGGATGGGTGTTTGTAGATAATGGATAATTTCAAGAATTGGGTGAAAGGAGTTTTCGTTTACTGCTACTGTCTTTGTTCCTTCCTTCCTACTCCTCATCTATTCACTGCCGCCTTTTGACACAATCATTCTCCTTCCACCCCACCGTCGTCACCACCCTTTCCACCACACTCCCTCTTCCCCCCCCTCGCCACCATCATCTTTCTTCCACCATTATCCTTCTTTCATTTCCACCATCAGTCTTCCTCTTCTACCACCACTAACATCACCACCACCACCACCATCCTTCCTCCACTATTACCACCTTCTTATTCTTTTTCCACCATCACCATCATTTTTCCTCCCTCCTACCACCACCATCATCTCTTTTCCCTCCTACCACCACCATCATCTCTTTTCCCTCCTACCACCACCATCATCTCTTTTCCCTCCTAACACCACAATCACCTTTCTTCCATTCCACCACCACCACCTTTTCCCCCTTCCTCCACCACCCTCTCTTTTCCACCACCACCTCTCCCCCCTTCCACCACCACCACCTCTCCCCCCTTCCACCACCACCACTTCTCCCCCTTTCTACCACCACCACCTCTTCCCCCTTCCACCACCACCTCTTCCCCCTTACACCACCACCACTTCTCCCCCCCTTCCACCACCACCGCCACCACCACAGGTACCTGAGGTTGCTGTTGCGGAAAGAGGGTTTCGACTTCCATTCCACCGCAGAGTTTGAAATCGTCAAGGCCATCAAGGAGGTGGATGGGTGAATTGGTGGGTGAATGGGTGAATTGGTGGGTGAATGGGTGGGTAGATGGGTGAATTGGTGGATTGGTTGGGGGCTGACTTTGTGGTTTGAAGGGTGAATTGTTGAATGGCTTGAAGTGAATTTATGAGGAAGGGGAGAGGGGAGGTGAATTCATGATGAAGGAAAAGAGGTGAATTCGTGAGAAGGGGGGAGGTGAATTGATAACACACATCCCTCCAGAGAGTATGTTACTTGGCCGTGAGTCCGCTGAAGGAGGAAAGCATTGAGACTGAAAAGGTGACTCATCGCCTCATTAATTATGCGTATATTTAATTATAAACCAACATTCATTAGGCTAATTATAATCAAGCGGATTAAAAGTGAACGACAGATTAGGTTAAATGAAAAATCAATTAAGTTTTATGCGCTGTTTTAATTTGAAATTATTAATATATTTAAAAAAAAAAAATAATTAATTATTTATATTTATATCAATTATTATTTTGAATCCTCAAAATCAACCGTAGACTCTTAATGTATCTGATTTAATTTTTTTTATATTAATTATTAGCTTGTTTTTTTAATTTTATTAAATAAAATTATTTTTTGACCTAGTTTTTTTTCATCCTTTCAGCCATCCATCTAGACTACACTCGTTCACTTCTTCATTCCTCCATCAATCCATCTTCTCACCTATTCATTCTTCATCCATTCATCTCCCACCCGTCCATCTATCCCTACATTCATCCATCCATCTATCCCTACATTCATCCATCCACCTATCCCTACATTTATCCATCCATCTATCCCTACATTCATCCATCCACCTATCCCTACATTCATCCATCCATCTATCCCTACATTCATCCATCCATCTATCCCTACATTCATCCATCCATCTATCCCTATATTCATCCATCCATCTATCCCTACATTCATCCATCCATCTATCCCTACATTCATCCATCCATCTATCCCTACATTCATCCATCCATCTATCCCTATATTCATCCATCCATCTATCCCTATATTCATCCATCCACCTATCCCCACATTCATCCATCCATCTATCCCTACATTCATCCATCCATCTATCCCTACATTCATCCATCCATCTATCCATACAACCCTTCATCTATATTCTCACTTATTCATTCCCATTCATCCATCTTTCACTCATTCATCCCCCATTCATCCATCTTTCACTCATTCATCCCCCATTCATCCATCCTTCACTCATTCATCCCCTATTCATCCATCCCTCATTAATTCATCTCCATCCATTCATCACTCACCAATTCATCCCCATCCATTCATCCCCATCCATCCATTCCCATCCATTCATCTCCTATCCATTCATCTCCCATCCATCCATTAGGTACAGTACCAGTTGCCTGATGGCAAGCTGATAGAGATTGGTTCCTCAAAGTATCGAGCTCCGGAACTCCTCTTCAGACCAGACCTCATCGGGGACGAATATCCCGGTGGGTGGGTGTATGGGTGTTTATGGGTGGTGCTGAGGGTGATGGGTGGGTGTATGGGTGTTCATGGGGTGGTGCTAAGGGTGATGGTTGGCTTATGGGGTGGTGGAGTGGTGGAGTGGTTGAGAGTAAGTGGTGGGGTTGGCTTATGGGATGGTGGGGTGGCTGAGGGTGGTGGAGTTGGTTGTGGGTGGTGGGGTGGCTGAGTGTGGTGGAGTTGGTTGTGGGTGGTGGGGTGGCTGAGTGTGGTGGGGTTGGTCGGTATGTTGTGGAAACCTGGGAGTCCATGGGCGGTGGTGTTGAGTGGATGGCTGAATTCCTCCTATAGCTTACAATACAATAAAGTGTCATTAACCCCGTAGAGTTTCAAAGTCAGATAAATCGATTGGAAATTTTGAAGAATCACACACTTGCATACACGCACACACACACATACACGCAAACACACACACACATACGCACACACACACACACACACACACACACACACACAGGCATACACGAGATTCTGACGTCAGCGATACAGAGGACTGACGTAGATTTGAGGAAGATGCTCTATTCCAATGTCATTCTTTCTGGAGGCTCTACTATGTTCACTGGTGTGTGTGTGTGTGTGTTTGTGTGTGTGTGTGTGTGTGTGTGTGTGTGTGTGTGTGTGTGTGTTTGTGTGTGTGTGTGTTTTTTTTTTTTGTGTATGTGTTCTACAAAAAACAAATACCCACAAAATGATCACAAAACCCCACCTACACCCATTACCAAATATCCCACCCACACCCACAAACATCCCACCCACACCCACACCCACCCACCCATCCACAAACATCCCACCCACACCCACAAACATCCCACCCACACCCAAAAACATCCCACCCACACTCACACCCACCCACCCACACACACCAATCAGGATTTGGTGCTCGTTTGCTGCACGAGGTGAAGAGCCTGGCTCCCAAGAACCTCAAGATCCGCATCTCTGCCACCCAAGACCGCCTCTTCTCTACCTGGATTGGGTTCGTTGGTGGTGTGGCTGTGGTGGTGTGGCTGTGGTGGTGTGGCTGTGGTGGTGTGGCTGTGGTGGTGTGGCTGTGGTGGTGTGGCTGTGGTGGTGTGGCTGTGGTGGTGTGGCTATGGTGGTGTGGCTGTGGTGGTGTGGCTGTGGTGGTGGTTGTGGTGGTGTGGCTGTGGTGGTGTGGCTGTGGTGGTGTGGCTGTGGTGGTGTGGCTGTGGTGGTGGTTGTGGTGGTGGTTCTGTGGTGGGTATGTGTCTGGAATTGATATTGTGTTGACGTGGTGTGAGGTTTTTTTTGTGGTTTTGCTTTCGTGGTGCTGATGTGCTGTGCTGTGGTTCTGATGATTTAGTGGTGGTGATGTTGTGGTGTGATTGTTTGATGGTGGTGGTGATGTTGTGGTGTGATTGTTTGGTGGTGGTGGTGGTGATGTTGTGGTGTGGAGGTGTTTTGGTGGTGAGATGGTTTCATGTGACGGTGGTGAGGTGGTTTTATGTGTTCTACACCCCTTTTATTCACAAATCCCACTCCCCCCATTTCTACTACCATCCCACCAACCTCCACTTCCACATCCTTTCACCCATAACCCCCCCACATCTCATCACCCACAACTACCTCCACCCTCCTCTACATCTTTTCACCCACAACCTCCCTTCCCCTCCCCCACATCTTCTCACCCACAACTCTCCCCCCCTTCAGAGGCTCCATCCTGGCCTCCTTGGACACCTTCAAGCAGATCTGGGTGTCGAAGAAGGAGTATGACTCCGATGGAGCCCGAGCCATCCACCGCAAGACCTTCTGAACACGCTCTTGTTGTTATTATTCTTTTTTCATTATTTTATTACTATTATTATTATTATTATTATTACTTTTTAAATATTATTTATATTTTTCTTTTTTTATTATATTATTATAATTATTTTATTTTTATTATTATTATTATTATTATTATTATTATTATTATTGTTTAGATGCTGTTGTCGCTATTATTATATATTTTTTTATTAATAATAATATTGTTGTTGTTGCTGTGGTTGTCTTCATTATAGGTATTATTCTTTGTTGTTGTTGTTTTTTTCTTTATTTATGTTTTTTTTTGTTTATTTTATTTTCAAAAACAAATTATTTATCTCATTACTACTATTATTTATCATCATCATCACTGTCATTGTTATAATTATTATTCTCATTATTCTCATTATTATTAATATTATTGTTAGTATTATTTTTATTTTTTATTTCTTAATTTTTATTCATAATAATAATAATAATTATTATTATTATTGTTATTATTATTCACTTTTTTTGTAATTATTGTTTTTTTATTTAAAAAAAATTATATTCATGTTAATTTCAAATTTATGACTCATTTAATTATTTTTCATTATTTCTTCTCTTTTTCGATCATTTTCTCTCCTGATTCCTTAACGACGCCTCACTTGTTTTCGTTGGCGCATTAAAAATTAGATTTGTTTTCATCATAATAATATTATTATTATTATTCTTATTATTATTATTATTCTTATTATTATTATTCTTATTATTATTATTATTGTTATTATATTATTATTATTATTATTATTATTATTGTTATTATATTATTATTATTATTATTATTATTATTATTATTATTATTGTTATTATATTATTATTATTATTCTTATTATTATTATTATTATTATTATTATTATTATTATTATTATTATATTATTATTCTTATTATTATTATTATTATTCTTATTATATTATTATTAATTCAATTTTATTATTTTTTTTAAATATTCATTTTCATTACTATTATTATTTACATTTTTCGTTCGCTTTCAATTCTTCAGTCAGTTTCTCTTTCTGACTTTCTTATCATGTCTACCGCTTCGCTAGTTTAATAATAATAATAATACTAATACTAATAATAATAATAATAATAATAACAATACTAATATAATAATAATAATAATACTAATAATAATAATAATAATAATAATAACAATACTAATAATTTTTATTATTTGTTTTTATATCATTTTCATCACTCTTTTCTTTTTCCTTGTCAAGCTTTTTTGTAGATTATATTTTTTTGTCGAATTTTGAAAAAAAAAATTCTTGTAAATTGAAGGGGCTTCAGAGAAGTTATTCAAAGTTAGTTTTGCTTTTATTTTTTATTTTTTTATTTATTTTATATATAATTATTTCTGTTTCGTTTTTGCGTAACTAGTTAATTTGTTCAATTAAATTTATAATAATAATAAATTAGTAATAATAATTATTATTATCATCATTACTTTTATTATAATAATTATTATTATTATTTATTATTATTATTTTTATTATTATTAATATTATTATTATTATTATTATTATTATTATTTTATTATTATTATTTTATTATTATTATTGTTGTTGTTAGAATAAATTCCCTTTAAAATTAAAACAACGATAATTAAAAGTTTAAAACTCAATTCCAAAGTTAATTAATTAAATTAATTAAATTTTAAAAAAATTAATTATTTAAATAAAAATTATAAAAATAATAATTTTTCATTAACTTGCCGTGCAGAAAGTAAACTTACTTGCAAATTCTTGTAGCGCTTTTTTTTTTCAAACTTTTTCATTCGGTTGCAAAGATCTTTAATATCATTAGGCATAAGTTCAAGATCACAAAATTGTTTTTATCTTTGTTTTTAATTCTTTCTTAATTTATATTTTAACGATAATAATAAATTTTAAAAATTATTTCTTGTAAAAATTATGAATATTATTATTTTTTTTGTAATAAATTATTTTTATTATTTTTTTTTATCAACAATTATTGCCTTCCAGCCACCTTTTTCATTTTTTTTATTTTTCCTTGTCTTAATCAATAGAAGCTTATGATTCTTGATGTTTCTAAAATTAAAAATTTCAAAATTTAGATTTCTATTTTTAGACTTCTAATTTTAGTTTTCTAAATTTAGACTTCTAAATTTAGATCTTTATTTTTAGCGTATTCGATAAGTTTCCAGTCAAACTGAGTCAGAGGCGACGTTCTGTTCGAAATTTATTTTTAATAAATCAACTAATAAATAAAATAAATAAATAATTGTTGAATAAATATATTTATAAACAATTAAATAATAATAATAATATTATTATTATTATTAGTATTATTATTATTATTATCACTATTATTATTATTATTATTATTATTACTTTGATTATTCACTTATTAGCTAGATACAGTCGTTAATAAGTTGAGCTCCATCTTCAGCTACAAATCCTCTCAACTTCTGCACTCTCTTACGAAGTAATTGTCTCAATTAATTATACTATTGTTTTCTAATTAAGTTATTATATGTATATTTAACGTTACTATGTTTTCTTAATTAACATATATATATATATATATATATATATATATATATATATATATATATAATTGTTTCTGAATTAATCAATTTTTTCTATTCATATATTTTAATCGTTTAATTAGGTGAAATATAATTGAATTGGTTTATTTTGGTATGTCAATAAAATCTCTACCCGTAATTTTTAAGTCTTGTTGACGCTTTGTAATGTTATTGGTTAATTGCGTTGTTCCATGGCTCAATTAATCAATCAATTAATTAATTAATCGAATTAAATGTTTTTAATTTAATTTTTAATTAAGTTTAAATCTAATTTTAAAAATTATAAAATTCAAATGTTAATTTTCATTAAAAAATTTATTTTTTACAATTTACGAAATAATCATTTAATCAAGTTTACTTGCGTAAGTTAATTGCCAATCTTTTAGTCGTGATGATGATGATGATGATGATGATGATGATGATGATGATGATGATGATGATGATGAGGAAGATGATGATGATGATGATGATGATGATGATGATGATGATGATGAGGAGGAAGATGATGATGATGATGATGATGCTGATGAGGAGGAGGAAGAAGAAGATGATGACAATATTCACTAGCATCGCTTCAAGACATACTCATTAACAAATATGTATATATAAATATATACGACTACATAGCTGTACTGGATGTGGGATGTCTGATTTGGCTTGTAACTCATCGCTTCGTGAGGCGCTATATAAATAATTTCATTATTGTTTTTTTTTTTAATAATTATTAATATTATTATTGTTATTATTATTTATTTTGAAATTGGTGACTTCCAAAAACGTTCTGAATTTTGTTGGCTTTTTTTTTCAAACTTGAAGTGAAGGAAGGGGTTGGTGGAGTGGTTGAGGGTGATTGAGGGTGATTGAAGGATGATTGAAGGGGGATTGAGGGTGATTGAAGGATGATTGAAGGGTGATTGGAAGATGGTTGAGAGATGGCTAAGAGATGGTTAGGAGATGGCTAAGAGATGGTTAGGAGATGGCTAAGAGATGGTTAGGAGATGGCTAAGAGATGGTTAGGAGATGGCTAAGAGATGGTTAGGAGATGGCTAAGAGATGGTTAGGAGATGGCTGAAGGTTGGTTGAAGGTAGTCAAGGGTGGGTTGAAATGGTGAGGTAAGGGTTAAAAGGGGTGAAGGAAGGGTTAAATGGGGTGAAGGAAGGGTTAAATGGGGTGAAGGAAGGGTTAAATGGGGTGAAGGAAGGGTTGAAGGGGGTGAAGGAAGGGTTAAAAGGGGTGAAGGAAGGGTTGAAGGGGGTGAAGGAATGATTGAAGAGTGTTCGAGAGGTGATTGAGGTTCGTTAAGGTGTGGTCAAAATAGTTCGCCGACTCAAAGGCTATAAATCAACATTTCTTTCAACTCCTCTCCCAATTAAAACAATATTTTCACATCTCACCTACCAGGACATTTGCATATTTGACAACATGGTCGAAAAGTAAAAATATGGAGCAGGAATGGGGGAGGATGGGGGAAGATGGAGAAGGATGGAGGAGGAATGAGGGAGGATGGGGGAAGATGGATGAGGGAGGGATGGAGGAGGATAGAGGAGGATGGGGGAAGATGGTGGATAAATGAGGGAGGGATGGGGGAGGAATGAGGGAGGATGGAAGAGGGATGAATGAGGGAGGATGGAGGAGAAATGAGGGAGGATGGGGGAGGATGGAAGAGGGATGAATGAGGGAGGATGGAGGAGGAATGAGGGAGGATGGAGGAGGAATGAGGGAGGATGGGGGAGGATGGAAGAGGGATGAGGGAGGATGGAAGAGGGATGGGGGAAGATGAATGAGGGAGGAATGGGGAATGAAAAATGGTGAAAGGATGAGAGGGGGATGGGGGAAGGAAGGGAGAAAGGATGGAAAAAGATTGCAATAAATCAATATTAAATGAAACCTGAATAAAATGAGTTTTTCAAATAAATTTATTTAATTTGAGAAAAATATAATTTAAATTAAAGTTTAAATTTAATTCAACTTTTAGTTTGATTATTAGGTTTTTTTCAATTAAATATTTTAAAAAATAATAAAAATTTAATAATTAACACTTTGGAGCTGTTTATTGGCGCTACAACTTGCAATGCGAATAATAAATTAACCAAATTATAACAATAATTTGTGAACGTTATTATTATTTCTATTATTATTATTATTTTATTATTATTATTATTATTATTATTATTATTATTATTAACATTATTATTATTATTATTATTATTATTATTATTATTATTATTATTATTATTATTATTATAATTATAATAATTATTATTATTATTCTTATTATCATCATCATTATTATTATCAATTTTTGTTAAACAAAAAGATTTTCTAAAATCAATAACAAAAAATATTTAAAATAATGAAAAAACAAAAACAAAAATTATTTTTTAATATTGAAAAAAAAAATTTTTTTAATAATTTAAAATAAATATTGAAAAATTGAAATGATAAAAAATTAAAATATAATTAAAATAATGAAAAAATAAAAAAAATAGTCGAAAAATACCCTAACCCTAACCCTAATTTAACATTGAAGAAATAAAAACACAAACTTGAAAAGATTTTCACTGAAAAATAAAATAATTAATTGAATGAAATATTAAAATAAATAAATAAATAATTGGGGAAAAATAAATTAATTTAAAAAAAACATAAAAAAATTCACGAAAAACTTTAATGATTGAACAACAAAGAAGCAAAGTGAGGATCATTGTGACGAGAACCACAAGGCGCCACACATACAGGCGCCTTTAAACTTGAGGCGCCACAGCGACTTGTGGTCGTTGGTGGCTGTGGTGAGGCCACAGCGACTGCACTGGAGCTTTGGCTGCATGGAGACACACCTAAACGACACGGCGTCCCACGAGGTTTTGTGTGGCTGTTGTGGCTGTTGTGGCGTCGGTGGTTGATGTAGACGGAAGGAGAGGGGGAAGGTTTGGCGGAGAATGGTGGGGTGGGGAGGAAGGAAGAAGATGGAAGGTTGGAAGGGGGAAGAGGGAGAGATGAAGTGATGGTTGAGTGCTGCGGTAGTTAGACACTCCTTCATGAAGATCACCTCCTCGTCCAACGAACCCCCCTCCCCCACCACGCGCAACAACTTGCACAACACCTGGATATCATTGTCATTATTATTATTATAATTATAATTATAATAATTATAATAATAATAATAATAATAATAATAATAATAATAATGATGATGATTATTATTATTATTATTATTATTATTATTATTATTATTATTATTATTATTATTATTATTATTATTATTATTATCATTATTACTATTATTAGTAGTAGTAGTATTGTCATTTTATTATTATTTTTTTATTGTTATAATTAAAATAATATAAAAAAAGTAATTTATTTTGATGAAATTTTAAAAAGAATAAAAATAAAAAAAAGATTATATAATCTTTGTGACGAAAAATAATTAATAGTTGAAAAAAAAAAAAGAAAAAAAAAGTTGAAATAAAAATTTAAATGGAATATTGGAATGATAAAAGTTTAGGAAAAAAAATGAAAAAAACTTGAGATCGAAAATTTACATTTTTTTAATAAAAAAAAAATGAAAAAAAAAAAATAATAATAACAAAAAAAAAGAGAACCTTGAAGAGAAAACTGATTTGTTCCTGCTTGCTCGCCTGCTTGGGCAGACGGATGTTCAGGGCGGGAATCGAAGCCGGGAAGGCAGCGTAAGAAACCTTTAACATCAGCACCACTTCCCTCAAGGCCATCAGGAGAGAAGCGTCTTTGAGGAGCATGTAGCCAGGCAGGTTGGCAATGGTGAGAGGAGGAGGGGTGGTGCAGAGGATGTTGGAAAGGCACACTGGTTTGGTCTTGTTGTAGAAGGCTGGGGTGGCACGTTGGAGCAGCATGGGAACTTGGTAACACACCAAATGTAACACCAAGTAACACGGCCATGTCAACAAGTGGTTGTCCTGCTCCAGCCACTTGCAACGCCTGTCGCTTGTGGTGTCTGTTGGGAGCCTGTGTGGTCGGTTGTGTGTGTGAGCGTGTGTTTGCTTGTGTGTGTGTGTGTGTGTGTGTGTGTGTGTGTGTGTGTGTGTGTGTGTGTGTGTGTGTGTGTGTGTGTGTGTGTGTGTGTGTGTGTGTGTGTGTGTGTGTGTGTGTGTGTGTGTGTGTGTGTGTGTGTGTGTGTGTGTGTGTGTGTGTGTGTGTGTGTGTGTGTGTGTGTGTGTGGTTGGTTTTGTGATCGTTATGACCTGTTGTGAGGTTGTTGTGTGGTTGATGTGGTCGGCGTGTGGTCGGTGTGGATGTGTTTGTTTTCACATCCGGTTTCAATCTTATGAATCCATTTTTCCACCCATTCATCCACCCACTTCTCTATCTATCCAGCTGTTTATCTATCCATCCATTCATTCATCCATCTATCATTCCATTTATTCGTCCATCTATCATTCCATTCATTCGTCCATCTATCCATCCACTCATACTCCTATCTACCCATCCATGCATTAATCCTTCTATCTACCCATCCATGCATGCACGCACCCATCCATGCATTGATCCATTCATGCACCCATCCATGCATTGATCCATTCATGCTGCACCTCATGTCAGTCACAAAGGAAGACACAGCGCTTTCAACATCGAACAAGGCGTCCTTGCTCCTGCAATGTTGCACAATCCTTTCCACCTGTGGGTGCAACGTCACAACATCAACAACAACAACAAATTAAAACATCAACAACAACAACAAATTACAACATCAACAACAACAAATTGACACATCAACAACAACAAAATACAATATCATTAACAACAACAATAATAACTACACAAATAATAAAAACAAGGGAGAGTAACAACATCAACAACAACCTATGACATTAACAACAAAAAGAACAATAACAACAATAACAACAACATCAAAAACAACCAATGACGACAACAACAGTAACAACAAAATCAACAACAACTTATGACGGTAAAAACAGCAACAAAATCAACAACAACTTATGACGATAACAACAGCAACAACAACATTAACAACAACAAAGACAACAACAGCACAATCAACGTTATAGTATTTACTGTTACAGAGCCATCTTCAACAAAAGCAACATCATCATCATCATCAACAACAATAAATCCATCAACAAGAACAACAACAACAACAACAACAAAAACATCATCAACAACAACCTCAAAAACAACAACAGAAACAAAACAACAAAATCATAAAAACTAACAACAAAGAAATCAACAACAATAAAAAAGTCAACAACAACGACAACAAATCAACAACAACGACAACAAAGTCAACAACAGAAACTCACAAGCTCATTGTTGTAGTTGTTGCTGACGGTGTTGAGAATAGTTTTCAAGTGTTGGTTTATTGCCATGACAACACTCCTGGTTGTTGTTGATGTTGTTTTTGTTGAAGTTGTTGTTGGAATTGTTGTTGAAGTTGTTGTTGATGTTGTTTTTGTTGATGTTGTTTTTGTTGATGTTGTTTTTGTTGAGATTTTCGTTGATGTTGTTAAAACCGTAAAAGCTCCCCCCCCCCCCCCCCAACACCAATAAACACACAAATATTCTACCCCAACAGCAATAAAACCCAGTTAAACCTCAACTTCAAAACGCCTCAAAACCCCCCATGAAGGGGTCACCCACCTGCATCTGAGGTGCGCTTGATCCCCCATTGAGGCTATTAGAGACACCTTCATCCTCTCGAATGACCTTGACATTGACGCTTTGACCTCTGGACTTTGATCCTCGTAGTTGTCACTCAAGGTCTTGCAAACAACCTTGGTACTGGCTGGGATGGTGGGGTGGATGGGAGATGGATGGTGGTTGGATGGTGGGGTGGATGGGAGATGGATGGTGGTTGGATGGTGGTGGGTGGGAGATGGATGGTGGTTGGATGGTGGGGTGGATGGGAGATGGATGGTGGTTGGATGGTGGGGTGGATGGGAGATGGATGGTGGTTGGATGGTGGTGGGTGGTGGTTGGATGGTGGTTTGATGGGTGGTGGTTGGATAGTGGGTTGAGTAGTGGATGGATGGTCCTCCTCCTCCTCCTCCTCCTCCTCCTCCTCCTCCTCCCCCTCCTCCTCCTCCTCCTCCTCCTCCTCCTCACCAGCATTGAGACAAGCCATACAGTCCCACTCATCCACTCCAGCCAACATTTGAAACTCCAAGAGGCAAGCCATCAAGTGTACTGGAACCTGAGAAGGAGGAAGAAAAAGAGAAGGAGGAGGAGGAGGAGAAGGAAGAGGAGGAAGAGGAGGAGGAGGACGAAGAAGAAGAGAAGAAGAAGAAGGAAGAAGAGAAGGAGGAGGAGAAGGAGGAGGAAGAGAAGGAGGAGGAGGAGGAGGAGGTGGAGGAGGAGGAAGAGGAGGAGGAGGAGGAGGAGGAAAAAGAAAAGAAGGAGGAGGAGGAAAAGGAGGAGGAGAAGGAAAAAGAAGAGGAGGAGGAGAAGGAGGAGGAAAAAGAGAAGGAGGAGGAAAAAGAGAAGGAGGAGGAAAAAGATGAAAAAAGGGAAAAAAGAAAAAGAAATGGAAAAGATGGAAAGAAATGACAAGAAGAA
>OX387258.1:1656609-1664109 GCA_947562095.1 Branchellion lobata | reverse complement strand
GAATGAATGGGATGAGATGGGTGGAATGGTGGGTGGTTGAGTGGAATAAATGGATTGTATGCATTGAAAATGATTGAGTTAAGATAATCATGAAAACGAAATTTCACTAACAAAAAACAGCAAAAAAATGATGACGAAAACAACAAAAACATCAACAACAAACTCAACAACAACAAAATCAACAACAAAAACGAAAACAAAAACAACAAAAACAACAAACAATTGCAGTCAGCTTCTTGATTAGATCCATGGCTCCAGGCTCCAAACAACAAGACCCTCTTATGACTGGTTTGTTAATGTTGTTGTTGAAGTTGTTGTTGTTGTTGAAGTTGTTGTTGTTGTTGAATTTAATGTTGTTTTTGTTGTTGAGGTTTTTTTTGAGGTTGTTTTTGAGGTTGTTTTTGAAGTTTTTGTTGTTGATGTTTTTGTTGTTGATTTTGTTGTTGATGTTGTTGTTGATGTTGTTGTTGTTGTTGATTTTGTTGCTGTTGATGTTATCAAAAACACTCAACCTCCAAAAACACCCATCCCCCCAAAACACCCATCCCCCCAAAACACTCATCCAACCCCACAAACGTTCATAGGCTATGATGACGGTGTCAACAGAGACGAGGAGATCCAAAGCTAAGGTTCTGTTCATTTTCCTATGCCTCACCTGCTTGTGGTGCTTCGTTAGTCAACCTTGCGTCTCAGCTGCTTGCCTTGCGTCTCAGCTGCTTGCCTTGCGTCTCAGCTGCTTGCCTTGCGTCTCAGCTGCTTGCCTTGCGTCTCAGCTGCTTGCTTTGCGTCTCAGCTGCTTGCTTTGCGTCTCAGCTGCTTGCCTTGCGTCTCAGCTGCTTGCCTTGCGTCTCAGCTGCTTGCCTTGCGTCTCAGCTGCTTTCCTTGCGTCTCAGCTGCTTGCCTTGCGTCTCAGCTGCTTGCCTTGCGTCTCAGCTGCTTGCTTTGCGTCTCAGCTGCTTGCTTTGCGTCTCAGCTGCTTGCCTTGCGTCTCAGCTGCTTGCCTTGCGTCTCAGCTGCTTTCCTTGCGTCTCAGCTGCTTGCCTTGCGTCTCAGCTGCTTGCCTTGCGTCTCAGCTGCTTGCCTTGCGTCTCAGCTGCTTGCCTTGCGTCTCAGCTGCTTGCCTTGCGTCTCAGCTGCTTGCCTTGCGTCTCAGCTGCTTGCCTTGCGTCTCAGCTGCTTGCCTTGCATATCAACGCAAACAGTCAGAGAAAAACGATGATAAAGTTGAGAATCGAACTGATAAAATCTCAAAAGATGGGAGTACGAACAGAAGTGAAACAAGCTGGAATAGGCCGAAGAAGAAAATACAATACAAAACAATACAATAGAATGAAATACAATGGAATACAATGAGATACAATACAATACAATAAAATACAATACAATACAATACAATACAATACAATACAATACAATACAATACAATACAATACAATACAATACAATACAATACAATACAATACGATACAATACAATACAATACAATACAATACAATACAATACAATACAATACAATAAAATACAATAAAATACAATAAAATACAATAAAATACAATACAGGAAAATACAATACAAAAAATTACAACACAATAAAATACAATATAATAAAATACAAAACAATACAAAAAAATACAATACAATACAATTTCAACACCTACTTTGGATGGGTTTTCCTTGGGCGCTTCTGCTGTAGGCGGGTTTCCAGGGGAAGCTTTTTTGGGAAGTTCAGCTTTGGTGGATTCTTTTTTGGGGGCAGGGCTTGATTTGATTGACAGCTGCGCTTTCAGTTGTTCTGGTTGTTGTGATTGCTGTTGTTGTTTTGGTTGTTGTTGTTTTTTCTGTTGGGTTTGGAGTTGTTGTTGTTGTGGTTGTGGTTGGGGTTGTTGTTGTTGTTTCGGCTGTTCTATCTGTTGTTGTTGTTGGAGTTTTTGTTGTTGTGGCTGTTGTTGTTTTGTCTGTTCTAGCTGTTGTTGTTGTTGTGATTGTTTTTGTTGTGGTTGTTGTGATTGTTTTTGTTGTGGTTGTTGTGATTGTTGTTGTTGTGGTTGTTGTTGTTGTTGTTGTTGTTGTTGTGGTTGTTGTTGTTGTGATTGTTGTGGCTGTTGTTGTTGTTGTTGTTGTGGTTGTTGTTGTTGTGATTGTTGTTGTTGTGATTGTTGTTGTTGTGGTTGTTGTTGTGGTTTTTGTGGTTGTTGTTTTTGTGATTGTTGTTGTTGTGATGGTTGTTGTTCTGATTGTTTTTTCCGTTTTTGTTGTTTTGGTTGTTTTTGTTGTTTTTTTTGTTGTTGTGGCTCTAAGTGATTTTCTTCTTGTTGTGGATGTTGTTGTTTTAACGGTTCTTGTTTTTGTTGTTGTTGTTTTTGTTGTTCTTGTTCTTGTTCTTGTTTTTGTTGTTGTTGTTGTTTTTGTGGTTCTCGTTGTTGTTGTTGTTGTTGTTGTTGATGTTCTGATTCTTTCTTTTGTTGTGATTGTTTTTGTTCTAATTTTTCTTCTCCTTGTTGCTGCTGCTGTTGTGGTTGTTGCTGCTGTTGTAGTTGTTGCTGCTGTTGTGATTGTTGTTGTTGCTGTTTTTGTTGCTGTAGTTGTTGCTGTTGTTGCAGCTGTTGTGGTTGTTGTTGTGGCTGCTGCTGTTGCTGTTGTTGTTGCTGTTGCTGCTGTGACGTTTTGTTGATCGAGGTGGGGCGTGGGTGATTGAGGGAATGGTTACCTTCCTGTTGAATGTCTTGAAGTTGGTCGAAGAGATCGTTGGAGGCTCTGCCATCATCGATCACGTAAGAGCTCTTAGAAGAATTGTCCGGAGTTTTGCCACGGGCGGAAGCATCCGATTGTGAAAACATTCGCTCAGTCTTCTTGCTCACAGAGTCCAGGGTGTTGACTTGTTTGGCATCGTGGGCCTTGTGGGTACTTGTCGGGTTGACGCCTTCCTTGGAAGGGTCAGTGTTGCTCCGTGATGGAGGGCTTGAACGAGAGTTTGAGAAGATGTTTGAAGGGGTGTTTAGAAGGGTGTTTGAGATGGTGTTTGAAGGATTGTTTGAATAAGTTTCGGAAGGACTGTTGAGACGGATGTCTGGAAGGGTGTTTGAAACGGAAAAGTTCTTATTTTGAGATATTCTAGAAATTTTTGAGTGCGAGAGAAGCTGTGATTCTTGGTCGTTGGCCATCTGGGAACCTTCGCCTCTCGAGTTCGATTCCAGGTCCTCCCTCGTTACTTCGTTGTCTTGACTACGTTCGTTACTCAACTCATCCTCCTCGCTTCTATCCATTCCTTCCGAAAAATTAACGGAAAATAAGATTTGTTGAATTATTTAAAAAAATTTAGGAAAAAAAATTTAAAATTTACAAAAAAATAATTTAAATAATACAGAAAAATAATGTTTTTTTTTTTTAATTATTAAGCTAGAAAAATTACGCAAAAATGTATAATTTAGGCATAAAATATATAAAAAAAGAATAAAATGAAAAGTAAATATAAAATTATCTAATCTAATCTAATCTAATCTAATCTAATCTAATCTAATCTAATCTAATCTAATCTAATCTAATTAATCTAATTTAATCTAATTTAATCTAATTTAATCTAATCTACTCTAATCTAATCTAATCTAATCTAATCTAATCTAATCTAATCTAATCTAATCTAATCTAATCTAATCTAATCTAATCTAATCTAATCTAATTAATCTAATTTAATCTAATTTACTCTAATCTAATCTAATCTAATCTAATCTAATCTAATCTAATCTAATCTAATCTAATCTAATCTAATCTAATCTAATCTAATCTAATCTAATCTAATCTAATCTAATCTAATCTAATCTAATCTAATCTAATCTAATCTAATCTAATCTAATCTAATCTAATATAATTCAATCTAATCTAATCTAATCTAATCTAATCTAATCTAATCTAATCTAATCTAATCTAATCTAATCTAATCTAATCTAATCTAATCTAATCTAATCTAATCATTCATATAGTGCTGAATCCAAACTTTCCAAGAGCGCTCTGCTACAAACTGTTTATTATTAAATAATATTTTTTCAATTTTGACTTCTTTCCCTCGATGAAAGCGCCTTCAAAGCAGCTTCAAAGGCGCTCTAAAGAAAAGCTTTCACCCCCTGTTGGACCATTTTTTTAATATAATAATAATATAAAAATTATTTATTATTATTATTAAAATAATATATTTTATTATTATTTTTATTATTATTATTATTATTATTATTAAAATAATATAATTTATTATTATTATTATTATTATTATTATTATTAAAATAATAGAATTTATTATTATTATTATTATTAAAATAATAGAATTTATTATTATTATTATTATTATTATTATTAAAATAATAGAATTTATTATTATTATTATTATTAATATTATTAGTTTTATTGTCAAAAATGTAATTTACAAACTTTATTATTTTTTTAATTTTATTATTTATTATTATTTGTTTTATTTTATTATTTATTATTATTTTTTTAATTTTATTATTTTTTCCGAGATAAAATTTCAATCAATCGAAACAAGAGACGAAAGTTGACAAATTTTTGACGTTTTGTTTTGTTCAATGACGTCACAAAAAGTCATTTCGGGTTAAAAGTAAATTTAAGTTAAAAACATAATAATTTCAAAATTAGCGTTTTTCATTATTTTTAATTTTTTTTTAACGGAACAAAAGTTTAATTTGTTGAGTTTATCAACCCCCCAACCAATTAAGCGACTAATTAATAATTTTAATTGTTAAATTAATATTTAATTAACAAATTATCCATCTGATTATCCAGTCAATTAATCCACTAATTGCCTAATTAACTCGTCACTGGAATAATAACCAACATAATCAACCAACCACTTAACCAGCAGAGCAAAAACTTAACAGGAGGATTAATTAATGAAGAAATTTATCAACCAACCAATCAGACCATCAATTGAAATGTCACAAACCAACAAACCAGGCAGTCAACCAACCAATCAGGAAACCAAGCAAGCAACCACTCAACCAGCTAATCAACCAATCACTCAACCAGCCAACCAACTAGCCAACCAACCAATCACTCAACCAGCCAACTAACCAACCAACCAACCAATCACTCAACCAGCCAACTAACCAACCAACCAACCAATCACTCAACCAGCCAACTAACCAACCAACCAACCAATCACTCAACCAGCCAAGCAACCAGCCAATCAATCGGTTGAGCTGTATATTCTGGCTTCACGAAAGCAACAGGAGTACATCAGACAAGCTTCAATGTCTAAAGGGTTCGTCGCCTGGCAACTTATTACGTCCGAATGCTACATTTTATTCAGTTATCATTCAAGCTCCACCATGAGGTCCGGAATATCATAGCTTTATTCCGACCGAATTTCATGCCGACGCATCAAAGGTTCAATTCATCGCACATTCAAATACACAACTGTGTCCAAAAGTGTCTTAAAGGGTTTGAATGTCGTCCAAACATATATATATATATATATACATATATATATATATATATATATATATATATATATATATATATATATATATATATATATATATATATATATATATATATATATATATATATATATATATATATATATATATATATATATATATATATATATATATATATATATATATATATATATATATATATATATATATATATATATATATATATATATATATATATATATATATATATATATATATATATATATATATATATATATATATATATATATATATATATATATATATATATATATATATATATATATATATATATATATATATATATATATATATATATATATATATATATATATATATATATATATATATATATATATATATATATATATATATATATATATATATATATGTTAATGTTGTTATTAATGTTGTTGTTATTGTTGTTGATGTTGTTGTTGTTGATGTTGTTGTTGTTGATGTTGTTGTTAATGTTTTTGATATTGTTGTTAATGTTGTTGATGTAGTTGTTGTTGTTTTTATATTAGTACAGGTGCAAAAGTGTGTGGGGGTGGGCAAGTCCAGAAATCTATAACAACACCAAAACGTAAATTAGTTTTGAGAAAAAGCTAAATAAGTGAATGGATGAATGAATGGATAACCGAATGGATGAATGAATGGATAAATGAATGAATGGATGAATGGATGAATGAATGAATGAATGGATAAATGAATGAATGGATGAATGAATCGGAAAAAAGGGGGAAAAGTGAATTGATGAATCATTATATCAATAGACGGATAGGTGGATAGATGAGTGAATGAATGAATGAATTGATGCATGAATGAATGAATTGATGAAAAATGAATAGATGGATGGAAGAAGGAAAAAATGGTTGGATGAGTGGATGGATGGATGGATGGGTGGATGGATGGATGGATGGATGGATGGATAGATGGATGAGTGGATGGATGGGTGGATGGATGGATAGATGGATGAGTAGATGAATGAATGGATGGATGAGGATCCTCTTATGTACATTGTCAAGTTTGTCAGCTGCTGGCGAATGCTTGGAGGACAATACAACAGCAATGGAAACAATCAAAACTTATGTACACTATATATATATATATATATATATATATATATATATATATATATATATATATATATATATATATATATATATATATATATATATATATATATATATATATATATATATATATATATATATATATATATATATATATATATATATAAGAACCAATAAAAGAATTAATTAGACTGTCAATCAGCTAATTAAAGTTATAAATAACTCATTAAATGGTTCATTGACCTATTAATTCGTCGATTGAATGGTCAATGAAATCGTCATCCAATTCATCGTAATTCATCGAATGAGGCATGAAATGTCAATTTAAAAACTAACCATTCACCAATGATTCATCAAAAATGTTGCAACCATTCACCAACCAATCATCAAAAATGTTGCAACCATTCACCAAAGATTCACCGACCATTCACCAAAGATTCACCAACCATTCACCAAAGGTTCACCGACCATTCACCAACCATTCACCAAAGGTTCACCAGCCATTCGTCAAGAATTCACTAACCATTCAACCAATTGAAACAATTTTACCATGATCGGTTCGGACGATCGAACCAAAAAATCGGTGAAAAAAATCGAAAAAAAAATTGAAGAAAAAATAATGGAAACAAAACTAAAGAGCAAAATAAAAATTCGAAAAGTTACAAAAGTGAATTGCGACGAGGAGTAAAGAAGGATGGGATAAAGACAGGCAAGATGAGAATTGGATGAAAATTGGATGAGAATTGGATGAAGATTGGATGAGAATTGGATGAAGATTGGATGAGGATTGGATGAGAATTGGATGAAGATTGGATGAGGATTGAATGAGGATTGAATGAGGATTGGATGAGGATTGGATGAAGATTGGATGAGGATTGGATGAGAATTGGATGAGGATTGGGTGAGGATTGGATGAGGATTGGATGAGGATTGGATGA
>OX387258.1:1631609-1646609 GCA_947562095.1 Branchellion lobata | reverse complement strand
GACATTAGTCGAAAGGCCTTGCCTTATGTTAATATCACCTTGAAAAAAATCTTCAGTGATTCAAAAAATTTTTTTCGAAAAGTTTAAAGTCATGAATTGTACTTTCCTAAATAATTTTTAAATCATCGGAGGCATGGTTACCGAAGTTTTTTCTATTTATAGTAGCCAATCATACCCGTAAAAACCTCAATAGCTTTCTTCGTGTTAATTCGTCAAAGTATAAGTACCTTTTTTCAGTCTTTCAAATAATTCAAAAAAATATAATAAAAAAATAATTTTCAGAAGATTATTATTATTATTATTATTATTATTATTATTATTTTGTTTATCCTCGTTGCTAACTTCTTCGTCGTTTCAAGGATACGACTTGAGCCATATGCGGGATGCCTGTCCCTTAATTCTACCTCTACAACCCTCGTGTGTGTGTGTGTGTGCGTGTGTGTTTGTGTGTGTGTGTTTGTGTGTGTTTGTGTGTGTGTGTGTGTGTGTGTGTGTGTGTGTGTGTGTGTGTGTGTGTGTGTGTGTGTGCGCGCTTGTTTTTATTGTTGTTTTATTGTTTTTATTATTGTTGTTCTTATAAGTACCGCTTTACTTTATTTTCTAATGCAAATCTAGGGCATATGGAAGACTCAGATTAATAATACTTGGAAGAATCATCATATCAATAAAAATAAAAATTTTAATTATTATATTCATAATAAAAAAAATAATAAAAAATGAAAAATTATAATCATAAAAATAAAAATAATTATATCGATGTCGAGGAAATAACTATTTTTAATATTATTAAAATCATTTATTAATATAAAAGATAAATGAAAATATTGTTATAATAAAAATAAAGTAATAAAATTATGAAATAATAATAACAATAATAATAATAATAATAATAGTAATAATATTAATAATAATAATATAAATAATAAAATAATAATGATAATAATTAATAATATTCATAAAGAATAATAATAATAATAATAATAATAATAATAATAATAACAAAAAGAATAATACTAACAGAGTTGATAGCTATAATAAAAATAAAAATTATAAACAGACAAACTTCTGCAGGGTTTTGAAGAATTAGACTCAAAAGCTCATTGAAAAAAAAATCAATGACAAAAATTTGAATTTTTTTTTAAATAATTTTTTTAATTTAATTTTTTTATTTTAAGAGGGTTGTTTAATTCAAGGAGCTTTGTAATTAGAACAGCTACCTACCTACCTTTAAAATGTATTTCAACTTGAGATAATAATAAAAAAAATTGAGAATAATATTTTTAAACTAAAATATTTAAAAAAATTAATTTTTTAAAGAAATTGTTTGAAAATAATTATTTTGAATTAAAATAAAAAAAAAAAAGTTTTTTTTTTTAAAAGAAAAAGGACTCAATTTCATTGTTAGTTCCATTGATTGATGGACCATGACCAATTTATTTCCCGTTTCGTAATTTCTCCGAAGAAAAATAAAATAATAATATTAATTAAAAAAAGTTAATAATAATAACAATAATAATGATAATGATAATAATAATAATAATAATAATAATAATAATAATAATAATAATAATAATAATAATAATAATAATAATAATAATAATAATAATAATAATAATAAATATTGATAATAAAAATAATAATAATAATGGTAACAATAATAACATTAAAGATGATGATTTATTTGAAAAAAGTATAAAAATTAAAAATATAATAATTATTATTATAAGAATATTACTATTATTAATTACAAATACAAAAAAAGTTTGACTTTTATTGATAAAAAGAATAAAAATCTTTTTTATTCGGCAGTCCTTGCGAAGCAAACGTTACAAATGGAAGACAAACATACTTAAAGGGTCATGAAATAAAATAATAATTGAATAAGATGAAAAAATATTGATAAAAATAAAAATAAAAACAATTAAAAAAAGAATTAAAACAATAATAATAGTAATAATAGTAATAATAATAATAATAATAATAATAATAATAATAATAATAGGTATGGAAAGGATGAAAAGAACAATTAAATATATAATAACTAAAATCAAAACAATAATAAAAACAAAAATTTAAATAATAATATTAATAATAATAATTATTATTATTCTAATAAAAAAAAGTAAAAAAAACAACCCAACCATGATTATTCACTTTTCTATTTACCAGTTTTTTTCGAATAATCCAAATTAAGCGCTTTTTATTTTTTTATAGTCATTAGTAGATCAAGTCCTCAAACCTCTTTGCTTCCCACCCTCTTCCCATACTGCTTCTGACCTCCTCATCTAATCTCCGCTCGTCAACTTCGCTGTTGTATTTTTGTAAATCGCTGAAAACTTACCTTCACCAAAACCTCTCTCTTACCTAATCCTTCATTGATTCTAAGCGCCTCTGAGACAATCTAGTTTGCAAACTGCGCGCTATGACAAATTGTAAATTTATTTATTCACTATTAGTTATTCATAATACTCATTTTGTTATTATTATTTTATAAAAAAAAAGAATTTAGGAATATTTTATAAAAAATGTTCCCTCTAGAAGTCACAATCGATTGACTAAATAAAACCTGAAACAAAATTAACCTCACCTATGTTACAAAACGATACAAAAACAAAGTTAGAAATGAAAAAAGATTATGCAAAATACTGAAAACTCGTCAAAAGTTGAAAAAAAAATTGAAAAAAAATATTAATTTTTTTTCTTAAAATTTTCAAATTTTCATTCAGGCAAATGTTTCAAGGATATCATAAGTATCTGTTGCTGGTGTCGTTCTTTGGGATTAAAGATGATTATGTTGAAGATTAGGAAGGATTAAGAAATAATGAAACTGTTGGAATTTAATTTTGAATATGCGATTTTGATTTATTTGGAAAAAGTTGAAAAATTAGAATTTATAAAAAAAAACCAATTAATAACCAAAAGTTGAAGAATTTAGAACGAATTAACTATTGAAACCATCACAATACACCACAATACTAACATCCCTAAAACAGATATGAAAAGAAAACAATATTAAAAATAAAAGAAAATAAAAATAATTATATTAATACGTATAATTATTGTCATCCAGTAACTTATAATAAGCATAAAGATACCATAAACGGATCATAATATATTATAACAATACATATTTTATTAAAAAATAAAAATAATACATGGAAATAAAAATATAATCAATAATGACTTTTTTCAAAGCTTTTGACGTTTTTCTTTGAAAAAAAAAACACTTTGAATTTTTTTAAATCTTCAAAATGTTTATGAAGCACTTTGGAAAATAAAAAAAAATAAATAAATAAATAAAAATAAAAAGAAACATGTAACGTTTGGACTAATTCAGAACCATTAAAAACACTTCAAAAACTTCAAAAAAAAAACATTTTGATTCATCGAAAAATCAAACTGAATTTTAAAAAATAAAAATCCAATAAAAACAAATAAAACTAACAAAAAAACAAGACAAATTCAATAACAAAAAAAATATCAAAACTAAATTCGAAAAAAAAAAGAATGATGACGCGTCTATCAAACCTCCAACAAGAACAAACAAAAGCGCCAAAAAAGCCCCAAAAAAACGCAAAAAAACCCCAAAAACAAAACTCCAAAACTAAATCACCCAAAATTAACCAAGCACCAAAAAAAACAAAAAAAACCAGCCTTTTAAATTGGTTAAGGAAGCTGACAGTTTCAAAGCTACTGAAGTGGAAGTTATTGACTTGAAGTGAGTCAACGTTCGCGATGACGTAATAATTGCATGCATTGACGTCACAGTAACACATGGTTACGTTGTAGTTATTCCAACAGCCGATTTCACGTGAATCCAACTTTTCCACGCAACCCTTGAAGGTCATATTAGCTGGATGGGGGGATTTTGGTTGGGTGTGGGTTGGTGGATGGGTGTGGGTTGGTGGAATGGGTGTGGGTTGGTGGATTGGGTGGGTTGGTGGATTGGGTGGGTTGGTGGATTGGGTGGGTTGGTGGATTGGGTGAGTTGGTGGATTGGGTGAGTTGGTGGATGGGTGTGGGTTGGTGGAATGGGTGTGGGTTGGTGGATGGGTGTGGGTTGGTGGATGGGTGTGGGTTGGTGGATGGGTGTGGGTTGGTGGATGGGTGTGGGTTGGTGGATTGGGTGAGTTGGTGGAATGTGGGTGGCTTGATGGGTGTTTGGGGAGCTGAAAATATTAGATGGGTGGTTGATGGCTGGGGTGAAAAGCTTGGGTTGAGAGTGGAAAGTTGGGTTTGAAAGAGGTTTGGCAAGAGTTTAGGCGAGATGGGAGTTGTGAAGTTAATTTGGAGTCTGGGTAAATTTTATAGACTGAATGAGCTATTAGGGTTAGAAGGAGTTTGGTGGGTGTTTGGAGTAGTTTGGTGGGTGTTTGGTGGGTGTTTAGAGTAGTTTGGTGGGTGTTTGGAGTAGTTTGGTGGGTGTTTGGAGTAGTTTGGTGGGTGTTTGGAGGTCATTTGGTGAGATTGGAAAAAGGAATGATTTGATGGGTATTTGATGGATAGAAGCCTGCTGGATTAGTTTTGGGTTTGTTTGGGGAAGTTTTGAATAAGAATAAATAATAAAAATTAAAAAAAATATTATCATAGTGGCATTAGTTCCAGTTTCAGTCAAAAATTTGAAAAAATATTCTATGAATTTGTGGTGTTCAGGAGTGAGGACACAGGTATGGAAAATATTTAGGTTAAAAATTGTTTTGCTCGGGGTTTTGGTATAAAAAAAAAGGTAGAAATACAATTTCACCAACTAAGCATGTTCATTTTGATGGCACAGATAGACACAGAATGTCTGCAGAGTGTGAGAGTGCCTTCATTGAGAGAACAGGAGTCACACTCCAAGCACATCAGAGTCTTTGACTGGTTGCTCTCCAGAGCGGAAAAGAAGTATAAGTTGATAAAGTAAAAGCCAAGCATGAGAAAAGTGAAAAAAGAAATGATGAACACAAATTGGTAGAAAAGCTTCTTTGAAAGAACTTTTTTCCCATTCTGAAGAAGTGGAAGGTTGTTAAATTGGAAAACTGTTAACTTGAAAAATTGAGGTATTTAATATTTATATAATAATAATATGTTATCTATTATATTTCCAAAAAATTATAAAAAAATTGTTTTTTCAAATTGAAATTCAATGAATGCTGTTTATATATAATTCACCCTGCTATTAGCATCACTTTGTAAAAATTTTCTTAAATGTCTTAACTCTCTTTTGAAACTTGTTTTTCTGCCATTACTATAAATTTTGTGATCAGAAAACTTATCATTGTTATCACTCTCAATACTCTGCCTCATTAACTGCATCCGTTTGTGAAGATTTTTAAACCACAAGTAATACTTTGTACTATTAATTGGCTTTATATTCAACGTCATTTTATCTTTTTATTTTATTTTCTTGTTTATTTCATTTAATTAAAAATCTGAAGTTTATGTAAGTCTTCCGCTAGTTATTTAATTAATTTAATAAAACTGGAAAAAAATTAATTGAAAATTTGGTGAATATATTATTGATTAAATAATTTAACTTTATATCTAGAACCTGAATAACTGTTATTCTATCATTAAAAACGTTAAAACTGCTTAATTATTGACGGTCTCGTCTTTTTTACCAGTAAAATCAATTATAATAAATTTATTAAATTAAAATTTGAATTATTCGGTTGTCAATACATTGAAACTTTTTTGAATTCACAGTTTAATAAATAAATTCTTATTTAAAATCGCTGCTTTCGAATCGTCTGGTGCATAGAAAACCAAAGTAACAAAAGACAATTATAAATAACTTTAGAATGTCAGTTGTCTCATTTTGAATATTTTTATTGATCAAAAAAATCAAAATGTGTTTAAGAAGAAATTTAATAACACAGCTAATGTAATTTTTTCACCTCATTAAAGACAAGCATATAGTAAGGTTTGAGTTATAAAAGCGGAAACTCAATTGAAAAAAAGACACCGTGCTAAAGTGGCTCAGTCTAATCTAATCTAATCTAATCTAATCTAATCTAATCTAATCTAATCTAATCTAATCTAAGCTAATCTAATCTAATCTAATCTAATCTAATCTAATCTAATCTAATCTAATCTAATCTAATCTAATCTAATCTAATCTAATCTAATCTAATCTAATCTAATCTAATCTAATCTAATCTAATCTAATCTAATCTAATCTAATCTAATCTAATCTAATCTAATCTAATCTAATCTAATCTAATCTAATCTAATCTAATCTAATCTAATCTAATCTAATCTAATCTAATCTAATCTAATCTAATCTAATCTAATCTAATCTAATCTAATCTAATCTAATCTAATCTAATCTAATCTAATCTAATCTAATCTAATCTAATCTAATCTAATCTAATCAACTCTAATCTAATCTAATCTAATCTAATCTAATCTAATCTAATCTAATCTAATCTAATCTAATCTAATCTAATCTAATCTAATCTAATCTAATCTAATCTAATCTAATCTAATCTAATCTAATCTAATCTAATCTAATCTAATCTAATCTAATCTAATCTAATCTAATCTAATCTAATCTAATCTATTTAATCTAATCTAATTAATCTAATCTAATTAATCTAACTAATCTAATATAATCTAATCTAATCTAATCTAACTTAATCTAATCTAATCGAATTTAATCTAATCGAATCTAATCTAATCTAATCTAATCTAATCTAATCTAATCTAATCTAATCTAATCTAATCTAATCTAATCTAATCTAATCTAATCTAATCTAATCTAATCTAATCTAATCTAATCTAATCTAATCTAATTAATCTAATCTAATTAATCTAATCTAATCTAATCTAATCTAATCTAATCTAACTTAATCTAATCTAATCGAATCGAATCTAATCTAATCTAATCTAATCTAATCTAATCTAATCTAATCTAATCTAATCTAATCTAATCTAATCTAATCTAATCTAATCTAATCTAATCTAATCTAATCTAATCTAATCTAATCTAATCTAATCTAATCTAATCTAATCTAATCTAATCTAATCTAATCTAATCTAATCTAATCTAATCTAATCTAATCTAATCTAATCTAATCTAATCTAATCTAATCTAATCTAATCTAATCTAATCTAATCTAATCTAATCTAATCTAATCTAATCTAATCTAATCTAATCAGTTGTATAGCGCTGATTACACACTGTTCAAGACCGCTCTACTACAAACCTTATAAACAAGAAAGTTTTAAAGGCTTCACGAAATGAAAGTAGAGAACTAATAGAGGTGAGATTGGGAGGAAGAGAGTTCCATAGAAGGGACCCACAGTAGGAAAGTGCATAGTTAACATAAGTACTATTGGAAGGTATCCTAAAAAATGAGAATAAGTAGAAGATCTCAGTCCCTTACGATGAAGCAACTTAAAAAGGTAAGCTTAGTAGTTAGATGAGTGATTATTTTTTATTTTAAATATGAAAGTGCAGGTTTTGAAAGCTGATATTTTTTCAAGAGGCCACCAGTTTAAAAAGATAAGGATAGGAGTTTGACGAGAGAATTTATGAGTGTCAGAAACTAAGCGGACGGCGCTATTAAAAGCTTTGGTGAGAGGGTGTAGCGTAGTCTCTGGGAGTCCATAGTATAAAGAGTTACAATAGTCAAAGCGGGACAAAATAAGCGAAGAAACTAATAGTTTGAGGGTTGGATTGTTTGGGAAAAGTTTCAGTTGCTTGATACGGCGAAGATGGAAAAATATGATTAAGCTGATGATAGTTTTTAAGCTCACACAAAATAAACTGAAAATAAGTGAAATTTAACTTTTAAATAAAGATAAAAATATTTAACTTTTAATAGTTTTTTTGTTTTGTATATTAAATAAAAATTTGCGTGTTAGTTGTCATACAAATATGTACATACGTGTACCTTCTACTAGTCGAAGTGATGGCTATATAAAAGAAGCTAACCACTCGGGACACGATATAAAAGTCCTATAAACGAAAAACTTTTTGTCATGGACGATAGTATCAATATATAAAAAAGAAAAAAATTGGTTCTCAAATTCTCAAAATATTTTTAAAGCGTTTAAATAACCAGTTTCAATTCGTTTTTGAGTCTATAATTTTATAACTAATACACAAATTATTAAAAAATAAATGTTTAAATAAATGTTTGAGTTCTTTTTGAATGATTTAAAAACAAAAATACCCTATTTACATTTTTTTAACCCAAAATAGTAGAATTTTAGTCCAAAACGTCGTTAAAACAGCTTAAATCCATTTCAAAAATCGATTTAACTCGACGAAAACTATCAAAGTTGTTAATTGGGAAAACATTACGGTTCAACGTTTGATTAGTTTTTCACGAAAAACTTTTGAAATGTATCGGCATACGTCAACAGACCCCGTTTCCATTGGCAACGAGAAAGAACGGACTAGTCTGCTAAAAAATCCCCCTGACAACCACCTTGACAACCACCCTGACAACCACCTTGACAATCACCCCGACAACCACCCTGACAACCACCTTGACAATCACTCTGACAACCACCATGACAACCACAAAGACAACCCACCCCCATACAATTTTCAATATCCCATCCTCCTCCCAAACAACCCATCAGCTCCCTCTGATCCACCATTATCACCATCCCCCCCATCCCCACCATCACCACCATCACCATTACACCACATACCTCAAGCTAGCACCAAAAGCGACGTAACTCAAAAAACCGACGTAGCTCGAGGAAATGTCAAAAACGACGTAAGCCGAGAAAACGACGTAAGCCGAGAAAACGACGTAAGCCGAAAAAACGACGCAACGCAAGGCGAGAGCTTGCCACCCCCAAGAGAAAAGTGGACTCGTAAGATGGACTTTATCTTCTCCTGTATAGGATACAGCGTTGGTCTGGGAAACATGTGGAGGTTCCCCTACATTTGTTACAAGAATGGGGGAGGTCTGACTTGTGGTTCAACTTACCAACCATTTGAACCCATCCCACCATGGACACCCCCAATAAAATTCCCACTATAAACTTCCCACCATAAACTTTCCACCATAAACTTTCCACCATAAACTTCCCACCATAAACTTCCCACCATAAACTTCCCACCATAAACTTCCCACCATAAACTTCCCACCATAAACTTCCCACCATAAAATTCCCACCATAAACTTCCCACCATAAACTTTCCACCATAAAATTCCCACCATAAACTTACACCATAAACTCCCACCATAAACTTTCCACCATAAACTTCCCACCATAAACTTCCACCATAAACTTCCCACCATAAACTTCCACCATAAACCTCCCACCATAAACTTCCACCATAAAATTCCCACCATAAACTTCCCACCATAAACTCCTCCAATAAGCGTTCTCCCCTACAAACCTCCTATATGAACCTTCCCCCAAGAACCGCCCTCATGAAGTTTCTTATAAAATTCCCACCCATCAAATCTTTTCTTCATAAACTTTTTCTCTCTTTTTCTTTCTATAAACTACACCCACAAAACACCCACGAAATACTCACAAGGCATCCCCAAAATACCCTCAAAACACCCACAAAACACCCCAAAAAACACCTATAAAACACCCACAAAACATCCCAAAAAACACCTATAAAACACCCACAAAACACCCATAAAACACCCACAAAACACCCACAAAACACCCATAAAACACCCATAAAACACCCATAAAACACCCACAAAACACCCATAAAACACCCACAAAACACCCACAAAACACCCATAAAACACCCATAAAACACCCATAAAACACCCACAAAACACCCACAAAACACCCACAAAACCCTCAAACCCCCAACCCCCAAACCCTCAAACCTCAATCCCCAAAACCCCAAACCCCAAAACCTCAAACCCCAAAACCCCAAACCCCAAAACCCCAAACCCCAAAACCCCAAACCCTAAAACCCCCAAACCCCAAACCCCAAAACCCCAAACCCCAAAACCCCAAGACCCCCCAAACCCCCACAGGAGCCTTTCTGATCCCCTACCTTATGAGCCTCCTCTTAGCAGGAATCCCTATGTTTCTTCTGGAACTTTCCCTTGGTCAGTACCTCAGTGTTGGAGGCCTAGGCGTCTGGAAGCTTGCTCCCGCCTTCAAAGGTTGCGCTACATAAAGTGACTTTGAAATTAAACGCTATATAAATTAGTTAATCTGATATCTATATTTGTGGATTAAGCAATCGTGAAGGGCGCGTAGCCAATGCCTTGATTAGATTAGATTAGATTAGATTAGATTAGATTAGATTAGATTAGATTAGGTTAGGTTAGATTAGATTGGATTAGATTAGATTAGATTAGATTAGATTAGATTAGATTAGATTAGATTAGATTAGATTAGATTAGATTAGATTAGATTAGATTAGATTAGATTAGATTAGATTAGATTAGATTAGATTAGATTAGATTAGATTAGATTAGATTAGATTAGATTAGATTAGATTAGATTAGATTAGATTAGATTAGATTAGATTAGATTAGATTAGATTAGATTAGATTAGATTAGATTAGATTAGATTAGATTAGATTAGATTAGATTAGATTAGATTAGATTAGATTAGATTAGATTAGTTTAGATTAGATTAGATTAGCTTAGATTAGATTAGATTAGATTAGATTAGATTAGATTAGATTAGATTAGATTAGATTAGATTAGATTAGATTAGATTAGATTAGATTAGATTAGATTAGATTAGATTAGATTAGATTAGATTAGATTAGATTAGATTAGATTAGATTAGATTAGATTAGATTAGATTAGATTAGGTTAGGTTAGATTAGATTGGATTGGATTAGATTAGATTAGATTAGATTAGATTAGATTAGATTAGATTAGATTAGATTAGATTAGATTAGATTAGATTAGATTAGATTAGATTAGATTAGATTAGATTAGATTAGATTAGATTAGATTAGATTAGATTAGATTAGATTAGATTAGATTAGATTAGATTAGATTAGATTAGATTAGATTAGATTAGATTAGATTAGATTAGATTAGATTAGATTAGATTAGATTAGATTAGATTAGATTAGATTAGATTAGATTAGGTTAGATTAGATTAGATTAGATTAGATTAGATTAGATTAGGTTAGATTAGATTGGATTAGATTAGATTAGATTAGATTAGATTAGATTATAGTTTTGGATTGAATACTCACGAATCAACGTGTTTGTCAACGCTCATGACGTGATAACCAAATTAAAACTCTAGAAATGATTTTCTATGGTTTTTTGTTGTGATAATTTGTATTTTTTTTGTATTGTATTGTATATATTGTTTTTTGTTGTGATGTATTGTATTTTTTTGTATTGTATTGTATATATTGTTTCGTGTTGTGATGTATTGTATTTTTTTGTATTTTATTGTATATATTGTTTCGTGTTGTGATGTATTGTATTTTTTGTGTTGTATATATTGTGTTGTATTGTATTGTATAACATCTGGCTTTCAAATATTACACACTCAGCGTTACGCTAAATTTTTGTTTTTGTGTTTCAACTTTCACATTTTGTATGTTTTGTATGTTTTTTTAAATTAGTATAACCACTCAATTGATTTATTTTCACACTTTCTTTTGATCTTTTTTTTCTTTTTCAAATGTGATTTGTTTTTTTTTCATAATAAATATATTTATTATAATAGAAAATAAATCTATTTATTTATATTTATATTTATTATTTTTCATTTTTATTCTTTTTTTTATTATTAAATTCTACCTCGCTGGAGTGGACTTGAGTGTGTCAATGATAAGTCTTT
This sequence comes from Branchellion lobata, assembly GCA_947562095.1. Lineage (NCBI taxonomy): Eukaryota > Metazoa > Annelida > Clitellata > Hirudinida > Piscicolidae > Branchellion > Branchellion lobata. The sequence goes on along the minus strand of OX387258.1, from coordinate 1,634,866 downwards.
GAAGTGCCAATGAATTGTCTTCAGTGTATTTTAATACCGTATATACATGTATATATATTGTATACGCCTTGTATAATGTATATAATGTATATACATTGTGTATGCATTGTATATACATTGTGTATGCATTGTATATACATTGTGTATGCATTGTATATATATATTAAGTATGCATTGTATATATATATTAAGTATGCATTGTATATATATCTTGTATGCATTGTATATCTATCTTGTATGCATTGTATATATATATTGTGTATGTATTTTTATATGTTTTGTGTATGGATTGTGTATATATTTTGTATGCATTGTATATTGTATATATTTTGTATGCATTGTAAATTTTATATATTTTGTATGCATTGTATTGTATATGTTTTGTATGCATTGTATTGTGTATATATATTGTATGCATTGTATTGTATATATTTTGTATGCATTGTACTGTGTATATTTTGTGTGCATTGTACTGTGTATATACATTGCATGCATTGTATTGTGTATATATTGTGTATTATAGTGTACAATAATGGATAAATACTGTTTAAATATTTTAAATTGGTCAATAAGTAAATAATTGTTTCAGAAATCGTTGATTGGTTAAGTCATGCATGGATTTTAAAATGCGAATTAATAAGAAAATGAATGATTGAATGAATGAATGAATGAATGAATGAATGAATGAATGAATGAATGAATGCATGAATGAATGAATAAATAAATGAATGGATGGATGAATGAATGAATGAATAAAAAAATGAATGAATGAATGAATGGATGAATGAATAAATGACTGAATGAATGAATGAATGATTGAACGAATGAATGAATGCATGAATAAATAAAAAATGAATGAATGAATGAATGAATGAATGAATGAATGCATGAATAAATAAAAAATGAATGAATGAATGAATGAATGAATGAATGAATGAATGAATGAATGAATGCATGAATAAATAAAAAATGAATGAATGAATGAATGAATGAATGAATGAATGAATGCATGAATAAATAAAAAATGAATAAATGAATGAATGAATGAATGAATGAACAAGGCAACAATGTTTTCAAGACCACACCATCAACAATAATGAGAGGCCATTAAACGTGACAGCCGATGCAACTTCACATAACATCTCTCCTTGCTCTCCTCTCAAACACTTCTGAAATTTGTATTGAGTCATGAACTATCAGATGAATTCACCAAGTCATGGATCAAGTTACGGAATAACACATTCAATCACTCAATGTATTTATAATATAATATACTATAAATAGTATAAGCATATAATAATATTATATTTCAGATTTATCACAACACCCAATTATATTAATATAATTGTTGATCTAATTATAACTATAGTTATCATCTTTCCCCTCATGCACATACTCACAACAAGGTTCTTCTTTTCTGACAGCTCTTAAACATTTATTCACCCCTAACTACCCATCCCCTCCATGAAACCCATCCCCAAAAACATTTCAAAACCCCCCAAAAACCTCCAACCCCCAAAAACCCCCAACCCCCAAAAACCCCCAAACCCCCAAAAACCTCCAACCCCCAAAAACCCCCAAACCCCCAAAAACCCCCAACCCCCAAAAACCTCCAACCCCCAAAAACCCCCAAACCCCCAAAAACCCCCAAACCCCCAAAGGTGTGGGATACGCTGCGTTGATTACATCAGCGTGGTTGAACATATACTACATTGTGGTGTTGGCGTGGGCGCTGTATTATCTCTTCTCCTCCTTCACCTCCCCTCTTCCTTGGTCTTCCTGCCTCAACCCATGGAACACTCCCGCCTGCAAACCCCTCAATAGCATCCTTCGTCTCTATAGTAACTTCTCTTCCTACCAGTCTGGTGGTGGGGGTGGAGATGATGGTGTGGGTTATGGGGGTGGTGGTGTGGGGTATTATGGAGGTGGGGATGGGGGTGGGGGTGGGGGTGGGGGTGGGGGTGGGGGTGGGGGTGGGAGTGTGGGGTATTATGGGGGTGTGGGGGGTGTGGGGAGTTATAGAGGAGGTTACAGCGGTGGTTTTAATTTTAGTAACTACAGCAATTTTTCTAATTTAAATAGTCTGGACTACCTTGGCCTCACAAACAACAACAACAACAACAACAACAACAACAACAACAACAACAACACTGTATATAACATCAACAACAATTTTTCTTACTACAACAACAATCATACGAGCCCTGTACAAGAATTCTGGGAGTGAGTATTTTTTATTTTTGCGTATTTTCAAAATAATTATGAAAAAAAAAAAAACTTTGAAATATTTTTGTCTAAATTATTATAAAATTTTTTATTTTAATTATTATAAAATGTTTTATTTTAATTATTATAAAATGTTTTATTTTAATTATTATAAAAAAATTTTTTAATTATTATAAAATATTAAAAAAATAATAATAACAAATGTTTTTTTAAAATAATAATAAAATATTTAAAAAAATTTTTATGATTTTTTTAAATAATTCAAAAATTTGGTCAAAGATTGTTTTTCACTGTTTTCAAAAACGGTTTGTTTTTTTAGCTTTCACATAAACATGCCTGAATTGTCGCAATGAATAAAACAAAAAACAAAAAACATAAAAACACAAAATTGCTTCCAATTGTTTTTAAATATGTTTTTCGACTGTCAAAAATTTATTTTTATTCATTGGAGAAAAATTATAAGGACAAAAACAAGGTCTCTTGTGTTTTTTGTTTTTTCTGTTTTCATTTTTTTCATTTTTTTTGTTCTCATTTTTTTTTTGTTCTTATTTTTCCATTTTTTTTGTTCTCATTTTTTTTGTTCTCATTTTTTTTTTGTTCTTATTTTTCCATTTTTTTTGTTCTCATTTTTTTTTTTCCTCATTTTTTTGTTTTTTTTGTTCTCATTTTTTTGTTTTTTTTGTTTTTATTTTGTTTGAAACCCTTATTTGTTCCGGATTATGATTAAACATTTTTTTCTCAAACTCTTTTTTTTTCAAATCATATACCTGTTTTGTTTTCTATTCTTATTGAAATTTTGTATTTTGTTGCGAATTTTATTTTCTTTTGTTTTTCATAAAACATTTTCTATTTTGTTTACAAATTAAAAATTCTATACTTGTTTTATTTTTTATCTACAATGTTGTAAACTCAAAAAACTCTCATTTCGTTTTTTTTTTTCGTTTTTTTGTTTTTAAAATTTTTTTCTATCATCAAATTGCCATGTTTTTGTCTTCAAATTGTCGTTCATTGAAACGTTTTTACATTAAATT
>OX387258.1:1621609-1626609 GCA_947562095.1 Branchellion lobata | reverse complement strand
TTGTTATTATGGTCTTATTTGCTATTATTGTTATTGTTATTCTCGCAATGATTATTATTATTATTACTATTATTATTATTTTTGAAATTATTATTATTATTTCTGAAATTATTATTATTATTATTATTTCTGAAATTATTATTTTTATTATTATTTCTGAAATTATTATTATTATTATTATTTCTGAAATTATTATTATTATTATTATTTCTGATTTTTTATTATTATTATTATTTCCGAAATTATTATTATTATTATTATTTTGTTAATATTATTTTTTCATTATTTTTATTACACTTATTGTTATCAATAATGTTAAAACTAATGTTATTTAAAATAAACTTGTTTTAACCGTTGTTATTAGTATTATTAGTTTTTTTTGTTGTCATTTTTGTTAATATTAAAGTTATTATTATTGTTGTATTTCTGGCCTTTAATGTTAATATTATTGTTATTATTATTATTATTATTATTATTATTATTATTATTATTATTATTATTATTATTATTATTATTATTATTATTATTATTATTATTATTATTATTATTATTATTATTATTATTATTATTATTATTATTATTATTATTATTATTATTATTATTATTATTATTATTATTATTATTATTATTATTATTATTATTATTATTATTATTATTATTATTATTATTATTATTATTATTATTATTATTATTATTATTATTATTATTATTATTATTATTATTATTATTATTATTATTATTATTATTATTATTATTATTATTATTATTATTATTATTATTATTATTATTATTATTATTATTATTATTATTATTATTATTATTATTATTATTATTATTATTATTATTATTATTATTATTATTATTATTATTATTATTATTATTATTATTATTATTATTATTATTATTATTATTATTATTATTATTATTATTATTATTATTATTATTATTATTATTATTATTATTATTATTATTATTATTATTATTATTATTATTATTATTATTATACAAGGTCCAGGCCTAGCCTTCCTGGCCTACCCAGCAGCCATTGCTCAAATGCCTCTCAGTCCCCTGTGGTCCATTCTCTTCTTCCTCACCCTCTTCTTCGTGGGCCTTGACAGCCAGGTGTGGATGGGGGGATGGATGGGGGATGATGGAGAGATGATGGAGGGATGGATGGTGGGATGAATGGTGGGATGGATGGTGGGATGGATGGTGGGATGGATGGTGAGATGGATAGTGGGATGGATGGTGGGATGGATGGTGGGATGGATGGTGGGATGGATGGTGGGATGAATGGTGGGTTGGATGGTGGGATGGATGGTGGGATGGATGGTGGGATAGATGGTGGGATGGATGGTGGGATGGATGGTGGGATGGATGGGGGGATGGATGGTGGGATGGATGGAGGGATGGATGGGGGGATGGATGGGGGATGGATGGGGGGATGGATGGTGGGATGGATGGAGGGATGGATGGGGGGATGGATGGGGGGATGGATGGGGGGATGGATGGGGGGATGGATGGGGGGATGGATGGGGAGATGGATGGGGGGATGGATGGGGGGATGGATGGGGGGATGGATGGGGGGATGGATGGGGGATGAATGGGGGGATGGATAGAAGGTTGAATGGGAGGATGGATGGTGAGATGGATGGTGGTTGAGATGGGGAGTGAGAGGGATGGTGGGTTGAATTGAAGTGGGTTGGATTGGAAAGGGTGAAGGGAGGTCGGGATGAAAGATCTGGTGCGGGGCAGCCTGGTTAAAATAAATTGGTGAGTCTTCAGAAAAACTTTGTAAAATAAAAATCTGAAAAGGTGTGATGATCCGAATTAGAACTTTGAAAAACGCTAAATTAACAAAAAATATTAAAAAAACAATTTACAACGAGAAAAATTAAAAAAATGAAAAAAAGTAAAACTGCGAAAAACTTTTGTAATAAAAAGTGGAAAAAAGTTTTGTTAATAAAATTTTCAGTTTTGCACAATAGAGGGCTTTATCACGGCTGTGGTGGACGAGTGGCCTCGACAATTGCGGAAACGGAAAGAGGTGGTTGCTCTGGTCACGTGTCTGTGCTCGTATCTGATTGGTCTGTCCATGGTGACTCAGGTAGGTGGGAGGAGAGAGGGAAGAAGGTAGGAAGGAAGGAGGAAGAAAAGAAAAAAAAAAGGCTTAAAAAAAGATTAAGAAGCAGATGAAATAAGAGGGGAGGGAGGAGGGATGAGAGAAAAAATGAAGAGAAGGAAAGGGGAGAAAAAAAACAAAAAAAAAAAAAAAGTATGAAAAAGAAGGATAATTAAAAACAACGGAAAAGATTTGATTTCAATTTCGAAAAATTATAAAAAAAATTATATTCAAATCCTCATCTATCAATCCATCCCTTCATCCTTCTATCAAACTATCTATTTATTTTTTTATCTATTTACCTTTCAACCCACTCTCCCCCACCCACCCACTCTCCCCCACCCACCCACTCTCCCCCATCCACCCACTCCCCCCCACCAACCAACTTCCCCCCACCCACCCACTCCCCCCTACCCACATCTTCCACCCACCCACTCCCTCTCCCACTCAGGGGGGCATATACGTGTTTGAGCTCCTCAACCACTTCTCAGCCTCAGGCATGGCTCTAATTGTTCTCGTCTTCTTTGAATGTGTCGCCGTAGGATGGTCTTACGGTGGGTGGAAAGGGGAGAAAAGAAGAGGAGGGAAGGAGGGGGGAAAGAGAAGGGAAAAGAGAGGGGGGGGGGGGGGAAGAGAGAGGGGGGAGAGAAAGAGGGGGGGGGGGGGAGTGAAGAAGGAAGGGTTGTTCAGGCTGTTGATGGTGTTGTTGGTGGCAGAGACAAACTTTGTTGATTTTTTTGTTAGTTGTTCGCTTTTTTTCGTTGGGCCGCTAATTAAGAGAGGCCATTTTTTGTTTTTATTTATTAATTCGATGTTAAAAAACAAAAAAATGCGCTTTTTTTTGTATGATCTATTCATCCATTCACTTTTTCATTCGTCTATTTATGCACCCATTCATTCATTCATTCCTTTATCCATTCATCCATCTAGTAATTCATCTGATCACCCATTCATCCATTCACTGATCTATTCATCCATGCATTCATCCATCCACACATCCATTCATTCATGCCTTCATCCATCCATCCATCCCTTCATTCATGCATTCATCCTTCTATCCATCCATTCATTCATGCATTCCTGCAGTCACCCATTCACCCCTCCATGCACTAATCCATGCACTGATCCATTCAGGCATCACGAGGTACATGGAGGCGATAAAAGACATGATAGGGTACAGTCCAGGCTGGTGGTGGAGGCTTTGTTGGTGCTTCTTCACACCTCTCGTCTGCTTCGTGGGTGGGAAAGAGATAGATGGTTGGGGAGATAAAAGATGGGTGAAGAATATGAGGATGGGTGTAGAAGATGAGAATTCTCCTACTATCTCATCCTACTATCTCATCCTACTATCTCCCCCTACTATCTCCTCCTACTATCTCCTCCTACTATCTCCTCCTACTATCTCCCTTACTATATCCTCCTACTATCTCCTCCTACTATCTCCCCCTACTATCTCCTCCTACTATCTCCTCCTACTATCTCCTCCTACTATCTCCTCCTACTATCTCCCTTACTATATCCTCCTACTATCTCCTCCTACTATCTCCCCCTACTATCTCCTCCTACAATCTTCTTTACTATATCCTCCTACTATCTCCTCCTACTATTTCCTCCTACTATCTCCTCCTACTATCTCCTCTATTATCTCCCCCTACTATCTTCCCCTACTATCTCCCCCTACTATCTTCCCCTACTATCTCCCCCTACTATCTCCTCCTACTATCTCCCCCTACTATCTCCTCCTACTATCTCCTCCTACTATCTCCCCCTACTATCTCCCCCTACTATCTCCTCCTACTATCTCCTCCTACTATCTCCCCCTACTATCTCCTTCTACTATCTCCCCCTACTATCTCCTCCTACTATCTCCTCCTACTATCTCCTCCTACTAACTCCTACTATCTCCCCCTACTATCTCCCCCTACTATCTCTTCCTACTATCTCCTCCTACTATCTCCCCCTACTATCTCCCCCTACTATCTCCTCCTACTATCTCCCTTACTATATCCTCCTACTATCTCCCCCTACTATCTCCCCCTACTATATCCCCCTACTATCTCCCCCTACTATCTCCTCCTACTATCTCCCCCTACTATCTCCTCCTACTAACTCCTACTATCTCCCCCTACTATCTCCTCCTACTATCTCCCCCTACTATCTCCTCCTACAATCTCCTTTACTATATCCTCCTACAATCTCCTCCTACTATTTCCTTCTACTATCTCCCCTACTATCTCCCCCTACTATCTCTCCACTATCTTCCCCTACTATCTCCCCTACTATCTCCTCCTACTATCTCTCCACTATCTTCCCTCACTATCCCACCCTTCTTTATTCCACCCCCCCTATCCCACCCCCCTATTTCACTCCTCCTATCCCACCCCCCTATTTCACTCCTCCTATTCCACCCCCCTATCTTACCCCCCCTATCTCACCTTACCTTATCCCCCTCCCCCATCCCACCCCCCTTCCAACCCCACCCCTACCCATCAGATCAACCTTTTCCTAGCCAAGGCCCTGTACAAGGAGTTGACCTACAGACACTACCACTACCCGCAGTGGGGGTTGATGTTGGGGTGGGTAGTCATGTATTCGTCTCTTTCCTTCATCCCCCTCTACGCCATCTACATCTTCTTCAAGACCCCTGGCTCGTTCACTGAGGTGGGGAGAAGGGGTTTGGTTGGAAGGAGGGAAGGGGAGGACTCAGTTGGAAGAGAGGGGGGTGGTTGGAAGAGAGGGGGGTGGTTGGAAGAGAGGGGGGGTGGTTGGAAGAGAGGGGGGGTGGTTGGAAGAGAGAGGGGTGGTTGGAAGAGAGGGGGGTGGTTGGAGGAAAAAGTGGTTTGATTGGAAGGAAAAGAAAAGAGGGAGGAGGATTTGA
>OX387258.1:1599109-1616609 GCA_947562095.1 Branchellion lobata | reverse complement strand
TTATTATTATTTGGTGTTTCAATTATCTTTCGTTTTGTTCATTGGATCTAAGTGCTTTTTAATATGATGTAGCTTTTCAAACCTTCTTCGTCCCTCTCTCTCTCTTCCTCATCCTTCTCTCTCTCTTCCTCATCCTCCTCTCTCTCTTCCTCATCCTTCTCTCTCTCTTCCTCATCCTCCTCTCTCTTCCTCATTCTCCTCTCTCTCTTCCTCATCATCTCTCTTTTCCTCATCCTCCTCTCTCTCTTCCTCATCCTCCTTTCTCTCTTCCTCATCCTCTTCTCTCTCTTTCTCATCCTCTCTCTCTTCCTCATCCTCATCTCTCTCTTCCTCATCCTTCTCCCTCTCTTCCTCATCCTCTCTCTCCTCCTCATCCTCTCTCTTTTCCTCATCCTTCTTTCCACCTTTCTCCTTCTTCTCTTCTCCTCACCCTTCTACCATCCTTTTTCTTTTTTTTCTTTTTCATCTTTTTTATTTTTTCATCTCTTTTATCTCTTTCATCTTTTTTTCCTTCTCTTTTCCACCATTATCATAATCTCCTTCTTTCATCATCCTCCTCATCTCCTCCTTCCTTCATCATCCTTCTCATCTCCTCCTTCCTTCATCATCCTCCTCATCTCCTCCTTCTTCCTTCATCATCCTCCTCATCTCCTCCTTCCTTCATCATCCTCCTCATCTCCTCCTTCTTCCTTCATCATCCTCCTCATCTCCTCCTCCTTCCTTCATCATCCTCCTCATCTCCTCCTCCTTCTTTCATCTTCCTCCTCATCTCTTCCTTCTCCCTTCATCCCCCCCCCCCTCCAGTTTTCAATCTCCTTTTCCCATTTCCTCATACTCTTTCATATTTTTTTCTTTCTTCCTCTTCTCATCCCTATTCATCAATTTTTCTTTTTTTCCATCCTTCATTCCTTTCATTTTTTTAATTTTTTTTCATTCCTTCATTCTCTCTCCTTTCATTTCTTCATTTTTTTTTCTCCTTCTTTCATTCCTTCACTCTCGCTTCTTCTTTCATTCCTTCATTCTCGCTTCTCCTTTCATTCCTTCATTCTTTCTTATTCTTTCATTACTTCATTCTTTCTTCTCCTTTCATTCCTTCATTCTTTCTTCTTCTCCTTTCATTCCTTCACTCTCGCTTCTTCTTTCACCTCATCTCCATCTCTCATTCCTTCACTTTTTCTTCATCTTACATTATTCATCCATTTGCCTTTCATATTTTCAACTCATTCATTCTTTTATTTTTTTCCATCCATCCTTCCTGTCATTCTTTTTCATTTTCCATTCCAAATCCATTTTTTTCTTTCCCAACCCATCTTCTCTCATCTTTTTTTTTAAAGAGTTTTTCAATTTTTCAATTTTTTTCATCAAACTTTTCAAAATATTTTTTTTCAATCCTTCAGTTTATTTTTTTTTCATCTTTTCTCATTTTACATTCAGTTTTTTTTTCTTTTCAAACATTTTTTTTCGATCTCTCTTATTTAATATCATCATCATTACCTTCTTCATCTTTCTTTTCCTCTTCCTTCTTTTCCTCCTCTTCTTCATCCTCCCTTTCTTCACCTTCCTCTTCCTCATCCGCCTCTTCTTCTTCTTCCTCTTCCTCATCCGCCTCTTCTTCTTCTTCCTCTTCCTCATCCGCCTCTTCTTCTTCTTCCTCCTCCTCCTCCTCCACCTTCTCCTCCTCCTCGTCCTCCTTCTCCTCCTCCTTCTCCTCTTCCTCCTCCTCCTCCTCCTCCTCCTCCTCCTCCTCCTCCTCCTCCTCCTCCTCCTCCTCCTCCTCCTCCTCCTCCTTCTCCTCCTCTTCCTCCTCCTTCTCCTCCTCCTCCTCCTCCTCCTCCTCCTCCTCCTCCTCCTCCTCCTCCTTCTCCTCCTCCTCCTCCTCCTCCTCCTCCTTCTCCTCCTCCTCCTCCTTCTCCTCCTCCTCCTCCTTCTCCTCCTCCTCCTCCTCCTCCTCCTCCTCCTCCTCCTTCTCCTCTTCCTCCTCCTCCTCCTCCTCCTCCTCCTCCTCCTCCTCCTCCTCCTCCTCCTCCTCCTCCTCCTCCTCCTCCTCCTCCTCCTCCTCCTCCTTCTCCTCCTCCTCCTCCTCCTCCTCCTCCTCCTCCTCCTCCTCCTCCTCCTCCTCCTCCTCCTCCTCCTCCTCCTCCTCCTCTTCCTCTTCCTCTTCCTCATCGTCTTCTTCCTCCTCTCCATTCATTTGCAGTACCATCACCATACGCATGATTACCTATATAAACGCACCCACACACGCAATGCCATGCAAACTAATCAGAAGCTCATTATAACCACTATTTGTAATCAACCATCCAATTATCTAATTACCCAAACTACTTACCGACTTAATCACCTAATCACTTGATTACCTCTTTAATTAGAGACCTGATTAAGGTTTAATTAGATCCGCATACTCTTCTCTCGAAGACATGGACTAGATTTTCCTCTTAATGAGACCTCGACACAAGAGCTCGCTCCCAGCCTTTCAGTTAATTAGGCTGTTTTAATTACCTAATTACTCCAAATTGACAAATTAAAATGTTATATCCAGTTTTTCAATTAATTAATTGAAAAATGAAATTAGCTTTCATTAAAAAGATTTTTCTCGTTAGTCCTAAGACTTCTCGACTCCTGTTTCCGCACTAATCCAGGTAAATTTGATGTTAATCATCCCATTATTCTATTTTTACATTCAAAATTAGGTTCAATTTTAGTTCAACCAATCAAATTAACTTAATTTTGGTCAATTAAAATTTTTTCCAAAGAGAAAATTAATTGATAGCTTAACATAAACAAGCATAAATGATGAAATAACACCTTTTAAAGTTGGTTTAAGTACAAAAAAAATTAAGATTTCCGTTTCAGGATTTGTTCAGATGAGAGTACTAAAGAAAATACTACTTTTAACTTTTAAGATTAATTTGGATTCGAGTTTTAAGATTAACCTGAATTTAATTTAAGATTAACTTAGAGTTAAGTTTAGATTAACCTAGATTTGAGTAAAGATTAACCTAGATTTGAGTAAAGATTAACCTGGATTTGAGTAAAGACTAACCTAGATTTGAGTAAAGATTAACCTAGATTTGAGTAAAGATTAACCTAGATTCAAGTAAAAATTAACCTAGACTTGAGTAAAGATTAACCTAGATTTGAGTAAAGATTAACCTAGATTTGAGTAAAGGTTAACCTAGATTTAAGTAAAGATTAACCTAGATTTGAAAAAAGATTAATATAGATTTATGTAGAGGCTAACCTAGATTCAAGTAAATATTGACCTAGATTTAAGTGATTAACCTATATTTAAGTGATTAACCTAGATTTAATTGAAGATTAACCTAGATTTAATTGAAGATTAACCTAGATTTAATTGAAGATTAACCTAGATTTAATTGAAGATTAACCTAGATTTAAATGAAGATTAACCTAGATTTTAGTAGAGATTAACCTAAATTTAAATGAAGATTATAGCTTTTTATGATTATCTGATTAATTTAAGTCAATTCAGTTTGTAATATTATTTTCATTGAATTTAAAAAAATAATTACTCTTTTGACATTTGTTAATATCTAATCTAATCTAATCTAATCTAATCAAGTCATTTATATAGCGCTGATTGCACAATGTTCAATATCCTGTCTATTGCGCAAAACTGTTTCATTTTGAAAAGTTATTGCCTATTTTAATTAATAAATTGATTTAATTGGTTTATTAATTGAAATATTTCTGTTTTTTGAGTTTTTTTAAATATTTTTGTTTTTCAAGTTATTTTTAATTATTATTTTTTGGGTTGTTTTGAGAATCAAAAAGTATTTTTTACAATAAAAACTTCAAAATAATTTCTTGACGCATAATACATTTCCAATCATCAGCTCATACCCCTAGCGAACACTCCAGAACTCACAAAAATGCATAAATCCGATAATCTTTTGAAAATATTGGTGAAAATCTTTGAAGACATGAATAAATGAAAAAAAAACAAAAATAAAAATAAAAAAACGTAAATTTTTTTCTCAAAAATCTGAAAAATCCCGAAAAGTAGTCTAAGCATGTTTTCAACACATCATCAAACACGCAATGAATAACCAACTTCCGGCGGAAATCACGTGAATACCATTTTCCGGTTTGTTGGATACCAAAGATAGCATATAACTAGGACAATATTCTACCTCATCAGATGCAGCAGTCGAAGCCGATGTGCTGTTAGTTGTGTTGTTTTGCTAACAAGTCAACATCTTATTATGTTATTCTTATTATTATTATTATTATTATTATTATTATTATTATTATTATTATTATTATTATTATTATTATTATTATTATTATTATTATTATTACTATTATTATTATTATTATTATTATTATTATTATTATTATTATTATTATTATTATTATTATTATTATTATTATTATTATTATTATTATTATTATTATTATTATTATTATTATTATTATTATTATTATTATTATTATTATTATTATTATTATTATTATTATTATTATTATTATTATTATTATTATTATTATTATTATTATTATTATTATTATTATTATTATTATAATTATTATTATTATTATTATTATTATTATTATTATTATTATTATTATTATTATTTATATTATTATTATTATTATTATTATTATTATTATTATTATTATTATTATTATTATTATTATTATTATTATTATTATTATTATTATTATTATTTATATTATTATTATTATTATTATTATTATTATTATTATTATTATTATTATTATTATTATTATTATTATTATTATTATTATTATTATTATTATTATTATTATTATTATTATTATTATTATTATTATTATTATTAATAGCAAGCACAACAACATCACAGTGAAACAGTGCAAAGAACAACAACGTCATCATTATTTAAAATTCAATACACAAAAATTGACGTCAACGTGGAAACAAAAGTTAACCGAAAACAACAACAAAACAACATCAACATTATCAACATCCCTACCGCCACCACCACCAACAACAACAACAACGACGACAACAACAACAACAACAACAACAAAAACAACAACATGGCAAAATTATCAGCAAAATCCGCCACATACGTGTGTTACTTGTGCTCAAAAAGTTACGCAACGCAAAAGTACTTGAAGATGCATCTATCAGTCCACAAGGAAACCACAGCCTCTGCCCCAGACACTCTGTCCCCTCTACCCACTTATCCCACCCATCCCACCCATCCCACCCATCCCACCCATCCCACCTTACCCACCCATCCCACCCATCCCACCCATCCCACTCATCCCACCCATCCCACCCATCCCACCCATCCCACCCATCCCACCCATCCCACCCATCCCACCCATCCCACCCATCCCACCCATCCCACCCATCCCACCCATCCCACCCATCCCACCCATCCCACCCATCCCACCCATCCCCCCAAAAGATCTATAAGTAGAGGGTGTATGTATGGTGGGACGGAGGGTTTTATGGGGGAGGGTGGTTTGGGTGGAGAAGGGGGAGGGGGTGGAAGCAAGGGGGTGTTTTGTGGGGGAGAAATAAAATTGGATGGAAAGAAGAAACGAATCGATTATGAAAATACAATGCATGACGTCATGGATATAAGTGTTTTTAACAAAAACAACAACAACAACAACAAAAACAACAACAACAACAATAACAATTGCAACAACAACAACAACAACAACAACAATAACAACAATAACAACAACATTTACAACAACAACAGCAACACCTGTTACAGCGAAGGTTATAACAGCAATATCAGCAACCATAGTAACCTCACATTCAATAATCTCAAAAACCAATACGACAACTTCAACAAGCACTATAACAACAACAACAACTACAACAACAGCAACAACAACAACTGCAACAACAACAACAACAGCAACAACTGCAACAACAAAAACAACAACAACGACTACAACAACAACAACAACTATGGCTTGGAGGTTTCTCAACACTTGAACAAAAACCCACAACTGCAACAACAAAACTCACAGCAACAACAACAACAATTACCACCACAACAACAACGTCCACAACAACTTCAACATCAACAACTGCCACAACAACAACAACAACAACAACACAAGTCTTTTTACCATTGTTCAACATCTTTTCTTTACCCCCAGCCAACTTCTCTCAACTTTTCTTTTTACGCTAACACCCATTCAAACACCCATCCAAACACCCATCCAAATACCCATACAAACACCCATCCAAACACCCATCCAAACACCCATACAAACACCCATACAAACACCCATCCAAACACCCATACAAACACCCATCCAAACACCCATACAAACACCCATCCAAACACCCATACAAACACCCATCCAAACACCCATACAAACACCCATCCAAAAAACTCTTTTTACCCTCTCAACTATCACACAACTCACCCACACCCCCTCCGTCATACTACCACCAACCTAAACCCCAGCCAACACCCCACCCCATCCTATATCTCCCACACCCAAAATTCCTTCACCTCACACCCCAATAACCTCCACACAAACTCACCTTACAACAACCTTCTCAATGACAATTCAAATATTAACTCTTACAATAACATCAACAACCTTCAAACTTTTCACCACCACCATAATCCAGCCAATAGCTTCCCCAATTCTCACCATAACCCCAACTCCCACCATTACCAAAACCCCCAAAACTCGCAATACCCCCAAAACCACCAGATTACTTCTCAAAACGCATCCCAGCCCCACTCGCACCAGCAGTGGACTTGTGTCCACTGCAACAAAACCTTCCAGCAGTCTTCGAACTACAAGAACCACATGAGGACGCACTCAGACGAGCGTCCGTACGTGTGTGAGATCTGCGACATCGGCTTCAAGGAGCGCTACCACCTCAAGAAGCACCTCCTCTTCAAGCACACCAACGAGGCCAAGGAGAAGTGTCGGCATTGTGGTAAGCGCTTCAAAGACTCGACGGCCGTTAGAGCGCATGAGAGGATTCACTCGGATCTGCGGCCTTATTCTTGCCAGAGGTGTCGTAAGGCCTTCAAGACCAGTGAGTGTTTGTGGCACCATGAGAATAGAAGCCGCACGTGTGGAAGAGCCCTGGATGTGGGGGGAGGCACGAATGGGGGGAGTGGGGTCGTTAATGGGGCTGGGGGTGGTGGTGGCGGGGGTGGGGTCGGTGGTGGTGGGGGTGGTGGGAAGGTTGGTGTAAGTAGAGGTAGTGGTAAAGTTGGGAGTGGAATTGGTGGAACTGTGGGTGGAATTGGTGGTAATGGTGGTAAATTTAATTGGGCGAGTAGTAGAGGGGGTGGTGGAAATTGTAGGAATAGCGGGAAGGTTGTTGGTGAAAGGGGTGTGGTGGAGTGGGGTGGAAGAGTTGGTGGTGGTGGTGGTGGTGGTGGTGGTGGTGGTGGTGGTGGTGGTGGTGGTGGTGGTGGTGGTGGTGGTGGTGGTGGTGGTGGTGGTGGTGTTGAGAGGGGTGGTGGTGGTGGTGTTGAGAGGGTTGGTGGTGGTGGAAAAGTTGAAAAAAAGATTGGAAAAGAAATTGACATCTCGAAAATGAGTGGAGAGTTGATAGGGGACTGGACCAGCGTGGGTGGTGTTGGTGACCACTGGGAAGGGGAAATGAAAGATGTGAAAATGGGGGAGATGAGGAAGATGAAGAAGATGGGAGGAATGGGGGGGATGGGAGGGATAGGGGGGATGGAAGGGATAGGGGGGATGGAGGGGATAGGGGGGATGGAAGGGATAGGGGGGATGGAGGGGATAGGGGGGATGGAGGGGATAGGGGGGATGGAAGGGATAGGGGGGATGGAGGGGATAGGGGGGATGGAGGGGATAGGAGGGATGGAGGGGATAGGGGGGATGGAAGGGATAGGGGGGATGGGGGGGATAGGGGAGATGGAGGGGATAGGGGGGATGGGGGTGGTAGGGGGGATGGAAGGGATAGGGGGGATGGGGGGGATGGGGGGGATGGAGGGGATAGGGGAGATGGGGGAGAAGGAAGGGATGAAAAGGATGGGAAAGATGGATGGTTGTAATGGGGTGAGCTTGGATGGTTTTGGTGGAAATGAAAATGGTGGTTTTGGAAGGATGAAATTGAGAGGAAGAAAAACAAAGAGAGTTGATGGAGGAATGAAAGAGATGGATGGAAGAATTAAAGAACTTGAAGGAGGAATGAAAATGGGTGATGAAAGAATTGAACTGGGGTGTGGATGCACACCCATAAAAAACCATGAAAAAACTGAATTTTTTTATAAGATTGAAAAGGATGGAAATGAAAAAGAAGAAAAAAAAATTAAAAAAAATTTAGAAAAAAATGATGAGGTGGCATTGAGAGGGAAAAAAGAAAAAGAAACGGAAAAAAAAGAAGAGGTGGTTGAGAATGAAGGGATGGAGGATGGAGGAGAGGTTGGTGGAGGGGAGGTTGGTGGAGGGGGGGTTGGTGGAGGGAGGGTTGGTGGAGGGGGGGTTGGTGGAGGGGGGGTTGGTGGAGGGGGGGTTGGAGGGGGAGTTGGTAGAGGGGGGGATGGTGGAGGGGGGGAGGTTGGTGAGGGAGGGGGTGGTGGAGGTGAAAAAGAGGTGGAAATGAGACATGGAAGATACAAAAAGAATGATTTGGAACATGTGGAGGTTGGGGAAGTTGGTGGTGTGGACACACCGATGGAGTCTGACTTGGTTTCCAACAAAAGCAACATCAACAACATCTATAAAAATAACAACAACAACAACAACAACAACAACAAAAACAACAACAACAAAAACAACAACACAACCAACAACAACAACAACAACAAAGACAACAAAGACAACAATTTTGACATTTTTTCAGCTGAAACTGCCAAAGAAGAAATAAAAGGAGGCGGATTGGAGGACGGAAGGAAATATGACGGAGAGATGAAGGAAGGAGGAATGAAGGAAGGAGGAATGAGAGATGGAGGAATAAAGGATGGAGGAATGAGAGATGGAGGAATAAAGGATGGAGGAATAAAGGATGGAGGAATAAAGGATGGAGGAATAAAGGATGGAGGAATGAAGGATGGAGGAATAAAGGATGGAGGAATAAAGGATGGAGGAATAAAGGATGGAGGAATAAAGGATGGAGGAATAAAGGATGGAGGAATAAAGGATGGAGGAATAAAGGAAGGAGGAATGAAGGAAGGAAGAATGAGAGAAGGAGAGATGAAGGAAGGAGGAATGAGAGAGGGAGGAATGAAGGAAAGTGGAGAAAATGATGTGAATCGTAAGAGTCTTTCTAAGTTGTATGTGAAAAATAACATAAGTTTGTTAGAATTGTTGAATTCTACATCTGAGCAACAACCACAGCTTCTGCAACAACCACAAATGTTGCAACAACCACAACTTCTGCAACAACCAAAACTTCTGCAACAACCACAAATGTTGCAACAACCACAACTTCCGCAACAACCACAAATGCTGCAACAACCACAATTTCTGCAACAACCACAAATGTTGCAACAACCACAAATGTTTCAACAACCACAAATTTTGCAACAACAACAACAACACCTTCAACAACATTACTATTCTTTCCATTCTCAACAACAACAACAACATTCATCTATAGTACAATCATTTAAACAACCACCACAACACACATATAACCAACAACAAAAACATCATCAACAACATCATCACCAACATCAAGAACAACAACATCAATATCATCAACAACAACATCAACAAAAACATTTCAACATTTCTTATCACTATTATAACTCAAGCTTATATCCGCCAAAAAAACAAACAATACAACAAACCACAAAACTACTTCAACAACACCATCTGCAACAACAACAACAACATCATCATTTGCAACAACAACAACATCACCATCTGCAACAAAAACAACAACAACAACAGCATCATCTGCAACAACAACAACAATATCAACAACATCATATACAACAAAAACAACAACAACATATACAACAACAACAGCAGCAAACACATTATTTTTATTTGCGAACACCGTACCAAGACTATGACTTTGTGAATGGTGTACATTTCTACAATGACAATAATAATAAAGGTAATAATAATAATAATAATGATAATAATAATAGTAATAATAATAATTATAATAATAATAATAATAATAAGAATAATAATAATAATAATAATAATAATAATAATAATAATAATAATAATAATAATAATAATAATAATAATAATAATAATAATAATAATAATAATAATAATAATAATAATAATAATAATAATAATAATAATAATAATAATAATAATAATAATAATAATAATAATAATAATAATAATAATAATAATAATAATAATAATAATAATAATAATAATAATAATAATAATAATAATAATAATAATAATAATAATAATAATAATAAAAATAATAATAATAATAATAATAATAATAATAATAACATTAATATTAATAATAATAATATGTATTCACCCAGCAACAAGTTATGTTCTAGCACATATCAAGGTTCCCACAACTTGAGTGAAAATGATGATTTCTATTTCAAAAGCAACAAAAACATCAACAACAACATCAACAACAACATCAACAACAACATCATCAACAACAACAACAACAACAACATTAACAGCAACATCAACAACAACATTAACAGCAACATCAACAACAACATCAACAACAACGACATCAACAACAACAAACTTGACAACAACATCAACAACATTAACAACATCAACAACAACGACATTAACAACATCAACAACATCAACAACAACAACAACATTAACAACATCGACAACATCAACAACAACATCATCAAAAACACCAACAACACCAACGAAAATATTACAAATACTTATAAAACAAACAAACTACAATATAGTTGTGACAAACAACAAGAGCAGCAACAACAGCAGCAACAACAGCAGCAGCAGCAAAAGCAGCAGCAACAACAGCAGCAACAACAGCAGCAGCAACAACAGCAGCAACAACAACACCACCAACAACAACAGAAACAACCACAACAACACTTATCTGTTCCTACTGCCATAGTAACCCCCTTCAACAGATTTCAAACACAAAACAAAAACAAAAACACAACTACCAACAACGTCGTTAACAACAACAACAATAACAACAACGATATAAACATTGACGATAACAACATCAGAAACAATAGCAATAACAAAATTCATAACAATAATAATGAGAAAGAGAAAAAACCGACAGAAAACTCTTATTGCCATGAGAACAACAAAGAACAAAAATTGAACAAAGAACAACAATTGAACAAAGAACAAAAATTGAACAAAGAACAACAATTGAACAAAGAAAAACAATTAAACAAAGAACAACAATTGAACAAAGAACAACAATTGAACAAAGAACAACAATTGACCAAAGAACAACAATTGAACAAAGAACAACAATTGAACAAAGAACAACAATTGAACAAAGAACAACAATTGAACAAAGAACAACAAATGAACAAAGACTTGTTTGAAAATGACTGTATTACCGATAGTATTATCGATATCAACAACAACAACATATTCAACAACAACAACATTATAAACAACCACAACAGCAATATATTCAACAACAACATAAACAACAACAACAACGACAACAATATCCTAAACAATGACAACATTTTCAACAACAACAACAATGACAACAATGACAACAACTTTCAATATAAACTGATTGATTTCGATAGTGAAATTACAACAACCTTTGCTAACTACAATAACAATAACACCAACAACAACAACAGCAACAATAATAACAACATCAACAACAACAACAGCAACATTAATAACAACATCAACAACAACAACAACAGCAACAATAACACCAATCACAGCAACTTCAACAACAGTACTAGCAGCAACAACCTCAACAACATCTTCATTACCAGTGAAAGCACCCTCAACAATAGCCGCAACAACAACAATTATATTAATAACAATAATAATAATAACATCTTTAACAAAAGCGACAACACCAACAACATCAACAACAGCCACATTAACAACAACAACATTAACAACAACAACATCAGCAACAACAACAACAACAACAACATCAGCAGCAGCAACAACAACAACAACATCAGAAGCAACAACCACAACAACAACAACAACAACATCAGCAACAACAACAACAACAACATCAGCAGTAACAACCACAACAACAACAACAACAACATCAGCAACAACAACAACAACAACATCAGCAGCAACAACAACAACCGTACACCTTCTCTTCCTCCTTTCGAAACACTAGTCCCTTCGATGCATCAGGACCAGTGTTGAAATATTCGGAATATTAATTCTAAATTGAATAAAAATTATTTAAAATTATTAATAATAGTAATAATTAATTAAATAAAAATTATTTAAAAATAATAATAATAGTAATAATTAATTGAATAAGTCGAAATTTTAATTATATTGAATATAAAATATTTAAAATATTATTTATAATAATTAATTAAAATCATGATTTAAAGGTATGAGTTTTTATTTAATATTGTAATAAAAAAACAATATTAATTGAATTACTGCTAGATTATGAAAATAAAAAATAATTAAATGTAAATTAAATAAAAATTAAATAAATTAAATTAAAATTAAATAAAATTAAATTAAAATTTAAAAAAAATTAAATTAAAATTGAATTAATAGAGTGGAACAGAATAAAAAAAAAAAAAAAAAAAAGTGACATATCAGGAATAATTAATTTTTAGATAAAAAAACACAAAATTTATGATTATAAAAAACTAAAAATATGGTTAAAAGTGAAAACTAAAAATATGATTAAAAGTGAAAACTAAAAACATGATTAAAAGTGAAAACCAAAAATATGGTTAAAAGTGAAAACCAAAAATATGATTAAAAGTGAAAACCAAAAATATGGTTAAAAGTGAAAACCAAAATATGATTAAAAGTGAAAACTAAAAACATGATTAAAAGTGATAACCAAAAATATGGTTAAAAGTGAAAACCAAAAATATGATTAAGAGTGAAAACCAAAAATATGGTTAAAAGTGAAAACCAAAAATATGATTAAGAGTGAAAACTAAAAATATGGTTAAAAGTGAAAACCAAAAATATGATTAAAAGTGAAAACCAAAAATATGGTTAAAAGTGAAAACCAAAAATATGGTTAAAAGTGAAAACCAAAAATATGATTAAAAGTGAAACCAAAAATATGATTAAAAGTGAAAACCAAAAATATGGTTAAAAAAGAAAACCAAAAATATGATTAAAAGTGAAATCCAAAAATATGGTTAAAAGTGAAATCCAAAAATATGATTAAAAGTGAAATCCAAAAATATGGTTAAAAGTGATTACATATGTAATTGAAGTATGATTCAAGGTCAATATAAATTTAGAATCAATAACACAAGGGATGGAGTAGTTACAATTTTAATGACAACCTCACGAGTCTCAAGTCCCATACAATACAATACAATTCAATACAATACAATACAATGCAATACAATACAATACAATGCAATACAATACTATACAATACACTGAAATACAATACAATAAAATACAATACAATAAAATACAATACAATACAATACAATGCAACACAATACAATACAATACAATACAATACAATACAATACAATACAATACAATAAAATAAAATACAATACAATACAATGCAATACAATAAAATAAAATGCAATACAATACAATACAATACAATACAATACAATACAATACAATACAATACAATACAATACAATACAATACAATACAAAATAATACAATACATTACAATACAAAACAAAACAAAACAATACAAAAAAATACAATACAAAACAATACAATACAATACAATACAATACAATACAATACAATACAATACAATACAATACAATACAATACAATACAATACAATACAATACAATACAATGCAATACAATACAATACAATGCAATACAATGCAATACAATACAATACAATACAATGCAATAAAATACAATACAAAACAATACAATACAATACAAAATAATACAATACAATACAATACAAAACAAAACAAAACAATACAAAAAAATACAATACAATACAATACAATACAATACAATACAATACAATAAAATACAATGCAATACAATACATTACAATACAATACAATAAAATACAATGCAATACAATACAATACAAAACAATACAATAAAATAAAACTTTATTAGAGTCAATTAGACTTGATAAGACTCAATTTGACTTAATTAGGTTCAATTAGGCTTAATTATGTTCAATTGGAGTTAACTGAATTCAACTAGTAATTATTATTATTATTATTATTATTATTATTATTATTATTATTATTATTATTATTATTATTATTATTATTATTATTATTATTATTATTATTATTATTATTATTATTATTTTTATTATTATTATTATTATTATTATTATTATTATTATTATTATTATTATTATTATTTATATTATTATTATTGGTATTTATAACTGTAATAATAATAGAATGAGAATAAACATTAAAAACTAATAACAAACAAACAATGAAGGGTTAAAAGGAAGTCTAAGTTAAATAAAAAATAATATAATATATAATATAATATATAATATAATATAATATATGATAAAATGTATATGAATGAGAATTCTTTATGATGAGACTAACATTGAGAAAAGCAATTCCTTCCTCCAATCAGCTTTGTGACCACCACCACCATCACCACCACCCCCACCACCCCCACCACCACCATCACCACCACCCCCACCACCATCATCACCACCATCACCACCACCCCCACCATCATCACCCCCACCACCATCATCACCATCACCACCATCACCACCACCACCATCACCATCACCACAATCATCACCACCACCACCACCACCACCCTCACCACCACCACCACCACTTCTTAATCAGACTTGTGTTAGGCGCTAGAAAAATCACTCGACTCGCTTGAATGATTGCTTAGCACTATTGTTGAATCGATTAACATTTTTGAAAAAAAATTTTCGATAATAATAATAATAATAATAATAATAACAATAATAATAATAATAATAATAATAATAATAATAATAATAATAATAATAATAATAATAATAATAATAATAATAATAATAATAATAATAACAATAATAATAATAATAATAATAATAATAATAATAATAATAATAATAATAATAATAATAATAATAATAATAATAATAATAATAATAATAATAATAATAATAATAATAATAATATTATTATTATTATTATTATTATTATTATTATTATTATTATTGTTTTTTTCTTATTATTATAGGAATAATAATTTTTATTATAATACTAATAATAATAATAATAATAATAATAATAATAATAATAATAATAATAATAATAATAATAATAAAAATTAAAAAAAAAAAAATAATAATAAAAACAATATTATTATTAATTAATTTTTCATTAGCTTTGTTTGCAGGTAGATTGGAATGGTTGATTAACCTGATTGATTTTTTAATGACATAATTAGTTAATGATTAAAATTATTCAATATTATGATTATTAATAATTTGAAAAAATAACAATTTTATTTAAAACTCGTGAAAAATAATTTTAAAATACGTTTAAAAAAGGTTTTTTCGAAATATTAGGAAATTTTCTTAATATTAAAATTTTTTTAATCTTTTTTGAAATTTTTTTATAAATTCAATTTTCTTTATTATTTTGTATTGTATTGTATTGTATATTAAACAATAAATGACAAATACCAGAATTAATTAAACAATTAAATATTTAATTAATTAATTAATTAATTAATCAAGTAATTAATTAATTGATTAATTAATTAATTAATTAATCAAGCAATTAATTAATTAATTAATTAATTAATTAATTAATTAATTAATTAATTAACTAACTAATTAATTAATTATTTAATTAATGATCTAATTCTGGTCTTAGTTATTTATTGTTTAATATACAATACAATACAATACAATACAAAAACGAATATTATTATAGTGGCATTAACCCCGTAGAGTTTCGAGACCACATTATTAATATAATAATAAAGTGTATAAATGGATGAATAGTCATGAAATTTACTTGGCGCATAATTCGTGTTTATCGATTGCATGTAAATTCACTTTTATGGCAACTTTCTAGTCAAATTTTCGTCGAATTCCATGATTTTTAGACACCTAGCGAATAAAAGAAATGTTTTTGTTTTTGAATGAATTCAAGTCTTTGAGATAAGGAGATAAATTCGATATCAATAAGAGATATTGATAATTATATAGGTGATTCAATGGATTTATGAATGAAAGTACAACTTGATATAGCGATTAGTTTGCAAACTAGGTTGCTTCAGAGGCGCTTAGGATCAATTGCGGATTGTGTAAGGAAGAGGTCTTGGTATGGTTATTTTTAGTATTAACGAAAATACATAAGCAAAGTTGATGGGCGAAGGTTGGGTGAGAGAGAGTTCCATAGTTAAGGGCAGTATGGGAAAAAGAGCGATGAGTGAGGAGGTTTGAGGAAACTGGCTGATGCAACAGGGGGCCGGGTTGAGAAGATCTGAGTGATTCATATGAGTGTTGAGTAGAGAAAAAACCTTATAAGTTAGCTGGTTGACCAGTGGTGAGGACATTTGCTACAAGCGACCTTAGTTAGGAGTCGGACTTTTGATCAACCGGTAACCAGTGCAGGCGATCAAGGCAGGCGCAAGAAGAACTGAAGTAGTCGGCCTGAAGAACAATTTTGGCGGCATGATTTTGAAGAGGTAGCAAATTTAATGGGGAAAAAAGAAAAAAAATGAAAATGAAGAAGAAGAAGAAAAAAAAAGATGATGATGATGACGATGATGAAGATGATGAAAAAGAGGAAAAAGAAGAAAAAAAAGAAAAAGATAATAATAATTTTAAAAAAATGATTCATAGAAAAATGAGAATAAAATCAAACTTTATTCAAAAAAATTTTTTCAAAAAAAAAAAACTAAAGAGAGTTACAAGTTGTTCGAAGGCTTAAAATTTTTCAAGAGTTTTTTTCAACTCACCTTATTTTGTTGGCGTTTTGATTTTTTATTTTCATTTTTTTAATTAAAAAAACTTCTAAATTAAGGTAAAAAAACACCAAAAAAACGAAAAAATACATTAAAAATAATTTTTTTTATTTAAAAATTTTTTTGCGTCTGAATTGTTAGAATGGTCTAACATTTCTATGGCCTTTCATGTTATTTCTATATTAGGAAACTTATATATAAAAACAAAAATAAGAAAAAATAAAAAATAAAAATAACTATATTATATCACTTAACTAACATTTTTTTCATTATTTTTGATTTTAATTTTGTTATTTGGTGTTTTGCACGAATTCGGATCCGAAGCGGCGGTTTGAGAAAAACCAACTTTCTTCAATTTTTTTTGCATCCAAGCAAAACTAAGCAAATTCAAAACAAAACAAAACTCAATGACCCTTCCAACACGTGTCGTAAAAACCAGTTTTATATTAATGCTTTTTTGAAAAACTCAGAAA
>OX387258.1:1574109-1586609 GCA_947562095.1 Branchellion lobata | reverse complement strand
AACATACAACGGTACACAACAACACAAACAAACAACAACAGAAACAAACAACAAAACAAACATCAAAAACACAAACAGTACTCAACAACACAAACAAACAACAATAACACAAAAAACACGGTACACACCTTCTGATTCTGTAGAACACAGGTGTCAGTGTGAGTGTGCGCTCGGAGACTTTCCACGTGTTCGGACCCTCCTCTTTATATAAAAGCCGCCAACTGAACTCTAATCTATTCGCTATTGAACTAACAAGCCTCATGCATAATTCCACCAACAATTCAACTCCACAATCAATGCAGCCTTGACTACATACATTTTAATTTTATCTATGCACCACTTTTCTTTATTTCAGGAATTTTTGTTCGGGTGGGAGATTTTTGGTTTCACCGCTGCGACTTTATTTTTGATGATTTTTCGAATTGTTTTGAAATAATTTCATTAATTCAATTCTTGTTGAACGCTAAAAAAATGATTTGATCATTTGCTCTCAATTGTTGTTTCAATCATTATGAAGCTAATATTTTAATTAATAAATAATGGCTCGTTCAACTTTTTACAGTTTTACATAAATTTTTGAGTTAAATGTTTTTAATACTAGACGCATCATTTTTATAATTGAATCATGTATACCACTGTTTCAAGACAAAATATAATTATGTGTATAATAATAATAACAATAAAAATAATAATAATAATAATAATAATAATAATAATAATAATAATAATAATAATAACAATAATAATAATAATAATAATAATAATAATAATAATAATAATAATAATAATAATAATAATAATAATAATAATAATAATAATAATAATAATAATAATAATAATAATAATAATAATAATAAAAATAAAAATAATAATAATAAAAATAAGAAGAAGAAGAAGAAGAAGAAGAAGAATAATAATAATAATAATAATAATAAAAAGAATAATAATAATTTAAAAAAAAAAAAAAAAAAAAAAAATAATAATAATAATAATAATAATAATAATAATAATAATAATAATAATAATAATAATAATAATAATAATAATAATAATAATAATAATAATAATAATAATAATAATAATAATAATAATAATAATAATAATAATAATAATAATAATAATAATAATAATAATAATAATAATAATAATAATAATAATAATAATAATAATAATAATAATAATAAATAAAAATAAAAATAATAATAATAATAATAATAATAATAATAATAATAATGATAATAAAAATAATAATCATAATAATCATAATATTCATAATAATAATAATAATAATAATAATAATAATACTAATAATAATAATAATAATAATAATAATAATAATAATAATAATAATAATAATAATAATAATAATAATAATAATAATAATAATAATAATAATAATAATAATAATAATAATAATATAAATAATAATAATAATAATAAAAATAATAATAATAATAATAATTAAAAAAAAATAATAATAACAATATTAATAATAATAATAATAATAATAATAATAATAATAATAATAATAATAATAATAATAATAATAATAATAATAATAATAATAATAATAATAATAATAATAATAATAATAATAATAATAATAGAAATAATAATAATAATAATAATAACAATAATATTATTAATAATAATAATAATAATAATAATAATAATAATAATAATAATAATAATAATAATAATAATAATAATAATAATAATAATAATAATAATAATAATAATAATAATAATAATAATAATAATAATAATAATAATAATAATAATAATAATAATAATAAAATAATAATAATAATAATAATAATAAAAACAATCAAAAAAATAATAATAAAATAATAACAATAATAAATAAATAATAATATTAGTAGTAATAATAACATTAAAAATGAAAATATTAATAATATTCCTATTATTATCATCAAAATAGTTATATATAATAATTATTCTTATGATAATTATATTAGTAATAAAAATAATAATATTTTTTTTGTTAATTTCGACTTTTTCTTCTCTTATTTCGATTGTTCTGTAACATTTCAAACATTTTTTTGGATTTCATTCAATGGTGACTATAAAAAAATGTTGAACTATCTCATAATCAAATTTAATTTGATTTAATCTAATATAATCAAAGCTTTCTGAGGCGCTATTCAGCATTTTTATAACCACCTTCCATTACATTATAACTTTAAACTTGATTATATTCTCTTTCTTTCTTATTTCTATATATCTCTGCAGTTGTGAATTTATACCACCAACTTCATGAACGAACCAACGTATGTATCGATTTAAACTCTGAAAACGTTTTTTACTTCTAAAAATATAAAAAAGTTGACATAATTATTTTACGGTTGTGTTTTTGATTTGAATTATACGTTTTTTTCTTGATTGAACTGGTAGGTAAATTTAATAGTTAAAATTTAAGATGTCAACGAACACATTGCTGGGTAGAAGTGCAGGTCATAAGGAGCATTTGAGTCCTTACAAGTTGGTGTTGTTGATGGTTTTGGATCAACATGTCTCAATCCTTGATTTCATGGAGGACTCAATGGCCTGCTCCCTCATGATCACCCTTCTAGAGCTCACCAATGTGGATTGAATTCAATGTTCTATTAAATTTTAAAAAAATCCATATTTCTCAAAAGAATATTTTCAAAAAAATGTACGTTTTTCAAGGATATGCCACCTCGCAGACGCCTGACATGGATCTGAAGAATTTGTTGAAGAGACTCACGGGTATTCTGCCTGCATCTGCTATGAACCACCTTCTCTCTAGGTGGTTGCCATTATCTACTCTTCATCATCCACCCTTCATCATCCATCCTTCATCATCCACCCTTCATCATCCATCCTTCCTCATCCATCCTTCACCATCCACCCTTCATCATCCACCCTCCACCATCCACCCTTCATCATCCACCCTTCATCATCCACCCTTCATCATCCACCCTTCACCATCCACCCTTCATCATCCACCCTTCATCATCCACCCTTCATCATCCACCCTTCATCATCCACCCTTCATCATCCACCTTTCATCATCCACCCTTCATCATCCACCCTTCATCATCCACCCTTCACCATCCACCCTTCATCATCCACCTTTCATCATCCACCCTTCATCATCCACCCTTCATCATCCACCCTCCACCATCCACCCTTCATCATCCACCCTTCATCATCCACCCTTCATCATCCATCCTTCATCATCCATCCTTCCTCATCCACCCTTCATCATCCACCCTTCATCATCCATCCTTCATCATCCATCCTTCATCATCCGCCTTTCATCATCCATCCTTCATCATCCACCTTTCATCATCCACCTTTCATCATCCACCCTTCCTCATCCACCCTTCATCATCCACCTTTCATCGTCCACCCTTCATCATCCACCCTTCATCATCCACCCTCTAATTATATTATATTAATAATAATAATAATAATAATAAAAATAATAATAATAATAATAATAATAATAATAATAATAATAATAATAATAATAATAATAATAATAATAATAAAAATAATAATAATAATAATAATAATAATAATAATAATAATAATAATAATAATAATAATAATAATAATAATAATAATAGAAATAATAAATTTTCAAAAAAAAAAAACTAAAGAGAGTTACAAGTTGTTCGAAGGCTTAAAATTTTTCAAGAGTTTTTTTCAACTCACCTTATTTTGTTGGCATTTTGATTTTTTATTTTCATTTTTTTAATTAAAAAAACTTCTAAATTAAGGTAAAAAAACACCAAAAAAACGAAAAAATACATTAAAAATAATTTTTTTTATTAAAAAAATTTTTGCGTCTGAATTGTTAGAATGGTCTAACAATCCTATGGCCTTTCATGTTATTTCTATATTAGGGAACTTATATATAAAAACAAAAATAAGAAAAAATAAAAAATAAAAATAAAAATAACTATATTATATCACTTAACTAACATTTTTTTCTTTATTTTTGATTTTAATTTTGTTATTTGGTGTTTTGCACGAATTCGGATCCGAAGCGGCGGTTTGAGAAAAACCAACTTTCTTCAATTTTTTTTGCATCCATGCAAAACTAAGCAAATTCAAAACAAAACAAAATTCAATGACCCTTCCAACACGTGTCGTAAAAACCATTTTTATATTAATGCTTTTTTGAAAAACTCAGAAATTAATTTAAAAAAAAAAATTATTTAATCACTTAAATTCTTTCAATTTTTGATTTAATTATTGTTTATTAATTATTAATTATTAATTATTATTTAAAATCTTTAAATCTAAAAATTTATGAATTATGAAACTTAACTTATGCATATATATATTTATTTATATAAACACATTTAGTCATTAATTCTCATTTTCAGAATGTCGAAACTTTTCAAAAGTCTGTATAATTTTTATTTTCTAACACACAGACAAACAATCAAAGCTCCACGAGGAATTGATCCCCGTCCCAATGGATCGATTTTCACCCTTTTGGGAGTTAAGTCCACTCAATAGGAAAGGTTGGACCCACCCATACGCAAAATGGTTCGAACCTTCATATATAAAATGGTTTGAACCAACGCGTACAGCAAATGACTTAAACACCCCTATAGATAATGGTTTCTTCCTTATACTTATGATGCTTTACTCATACTGTAAAGGTAAGCTTACCCATCAAGGGAAGGGTTTGTTTACCCACTCGCATATTTAAACCCCCTTAAAAGGACGAGTTTACCCATATTCAATGTCAAATTTAACCCACCCTACATGATAAATAAACCCACTCTAAAGATGAACCCACCTCTTAAAAAGTTAACCATCCCTATGGGTGAACCATCCTTATGGGTGAACCATCCCTATGGGTGAACCATCCCTTAGGATGAATCCCCCTTTAGGGTGAACCACTTTGTTATGGCTAACCCATTGTAGATGAAACGCATTGTAGATGAAACCAATTGTAGATGAAATTCATTGAGTTAACTTAGCGCCAAAAAGAATGAAAAAACAGCCATGGGAGAGGGTGAGGAAACAGCCATTGAGGACCAAACGCCCATCAACGACCCAAGCCCCCAAATCGCTCGAAGTCTCCGATGCGTTTTTCGTTCTTTTTGAGACCTCCTTCCCCGCCCCTCCTCTGCAGCTGTCTCAGTAGCTGCCTCAATGATGGGTCGACGTAGTCATCTGCAATCGAGTCTCTCTCTTGAGGGTCTGTGGGTGGGTTGGGTGGTTGAGGTCTGTGGGTGGGTTGGGTGGTTAAAGGTCTGTGGGTGGGTTGGGTGGTTGAGGTCAAAGGGGGTTGGGTGGTTAAAAGTCTGTGGGTGGGTTGGGTGGTTTTTATTAATATTTCATTCATAAAAAACATTATTTTCTAATTTTTGTTTTTTTATTTTTAAATATTAAATTTAAAAAAAATTATTATAGGTATTTTGTACATTTTTCTTTTTTTCAAACCTAGATAAATTTCAATCGCATTTTTAAAATATCTTATGATTCATTTTTCCATTCATGGACCACTCCTTCCTCAAGCGGGAATCGAACCATGACTTGCAGCTTAATTGCTTTATAGTCCGTCATGTTACTAACTAGGCCACAGAAGACAAATAAAAGTGATTATGTAAAAAAAATTATATTTATGAATGAAAGATTTTAAAAATGATGCCCAAGGAAAAATAAAAATGAAAATTGTTCATAAAATGTTTTGTGTAGAAAGGGTACATCTCTGAAAAAAAAAACAAAAAAAACAAAAATCGAAAAAAAACATGATAATAAAAAGGCATTATCTAATGTTTTATGTACAAAAAAGATCATAAATATGACGTCATCTTCAGTAAAAATTAAAAGCTTTTGGGTGAATCTAATAGCACCATCGCCACCATCCTCACCACCACCATCTTCACCACCACCATCCTCACCACCACCATTCCCACCATCACCATCCCCACCAACACCAGCTTCACCACCACTATTTATACCCTTCAACCTCTACTACCACTACTAAAACCGGTGTCGCCACTACCACCACTTCTAAAACTACTAATACTACTGCTGCTGGTGCTACTACTACTACTACTACTACTACTACTACTACTACTACTACTACTACTACTACTACTACTACTACTACTACTACTACTACTACTACTACTACTACTACTACTACTACTACTACTACTACTACTACTACTACTACTACTACTACTACTACTACTACTACTACTACTACTACTACTACTACTACTACTACTACTACTACTACTACTACTACTACCACTACTACTACTACTACCGCCACTAACAGCCACTTTGGCTCTCTTGATGAATCGAAAGCTTTCAACATTATCGAGGATCATGAAGTGTTTGGGCAATTAAATGAAAAATGAAAGAAATATGACCAGATGAGATAAAAAAAAACTAATATGACTGAAAGAAAACAAAAAATTATTTTGATAAAAACAAAAAATTATTTTGATAAAAACAAAAAATTAAATAATGTGAAAATAATCTATTTCGTGCACCACTCAAACGTCTGATTGCTACTCACAGGCCATAAAATAGGTCAAGTTTTGATCCTAACTACCACAGCTGCTCTCACAGTCTCATCAGTCATCTCAAGATTGGACTATTGCAACTCCCTTCTCTGTGGTCTTCCAGCCTACGTCTTT
Organism: Branchellion lobata; assembly: GCA_947562095.1. Lineage (NCBI taxonomy): Eukaryota > Metazoa > Annelida > Clitellata > Hirudinida > Piscicolidae > Branchellion > Branchellion lobata. The sequence goes on along the minus strand of OX387258.1, from coordinate 1,579,944 downwards.
TCTTTTTTGCAATCTTTTCAAAATCATGCCGCCAAAATTGTTCTTCAGGCCGACTACTTCAGTTCTTCTCGCGCCTGCCTTGATCGCTTGCACTGGTTACCGGTTGCCCAAAGGTCTGATTTCAAATTGATGTGGCTTGCAGCAAATATCCTCACCCCTGGTCGACCAGCTTAATTACATGATCTTTTTCTTAATTCGACACCCACATGGATCACTCAGATCCTCTCAATCCGGCTCCCTGTTGCATCAGCCAGTTTCCTCAGACCCCCCTCGCTCATCGCTCTTTTTCCCATACTGCTTCTAACCTATGGAACTCTCTTCCACACAACCTCCTCTCGTCAACCTCGTGGTTAAATTTTCATGACCTGCTGAAAACTCACCTTTACCAAGACCTTTCCTAACTTAAACTTTGGTTGATCCTGAGCGCCTTTGAGGCAATCTAGTTGGCGAACTAAGCGCTATAACGAGAGCTTCAATCATTCAAAAAAAACACAACAAAAATGATAGAATAACTGAATAATGGAAATAATAAAAAATAATTAACAGAAAATAATAATTAATTTTTTTAAAATTATTTAATAAAAAGAAAATTATAATAAATTTAAAAAAAATTATTTATTAAAAATTATAATGAAATTCTTAACAATGTATATATAATAGTCTAATCTAATCTAATCTAATCTAATCTAATCTAATCTAATCTAATCTAATCTAATCTAATCTAATCTAATCTAATCTAATCTAATCTAATCTAATCTAATCTAATCTAATCTAATCTAATCTAATCTAATCTAATCTAATCTAATCTAATCTAATCTAATCTAATCTAATCTAATCTAATCTAATCTAATCTAATCTAATCTAATCTAATCTAATCTAATCTAATCTAATCTAATCTAACCTAACCTAATCTAATCTAATCTAATCTAATCTAATCTAATCTAATCTAATCTAATCTAATCTAATCTAATCTAATCTAATCTAATCTAATCTAATCTTATCTAATCTAATCTAATCTAATCTAATCTAATCTAATCTAATCTAATCTAATCTAATCTAATCTAATCTAATCTAATCTAATCTAATCTAATCTAATCTAATCTAATCTAATCTAATCTAATCTAATCTAATCTAATCTAATCTAATCTAATCTAATCTAATCTAATCTAATCTAATCTAATCTAATCTAATCTAATCTAATCTAATCTAATCTAATCTAATCTAATCTAATCTAATCTAATCTAATCTAATCTAATCTAATCTAATCTAATCTAATCTAATCTAATCTAATCTAATCTAATCTAATCTAATCTAATCTAATCTAATCTAATCTAATCTAATCTAATCTAATCTAATCTAATCTAATCTAATCTAATCTAATCTAATCTAATCTAATCTAATCTAATCTAATCTAATCTAATCTAATCTAATCTAATCTAATCTAATCTAATCTTATCTAATCTAATCTAATCTAATCTAATCTAATCTAATCTAATCTAATCTAATCTAATCTAATCTAATCTAATCTAATCTAATCTAATCTAATCTAATCTAATCTAATCTAATCTAATCTAATCTAATCTAATCTAATCTAATCTAATCTAATCTAATCTAATCTAATCTAATCTAATCTAATCTAATCTAATCTAATCTAATCTAATCTAATCTAATCTAATCTAATCTAATCTAATCATGACATTTGTAACGCGCCCTTTATCCCTTTTTTCAAAGGCGCTGCCATGGAAACGGTTTCACTCGAAATAATTAAAATTAAACTAGAAATAGGAAATTAACTTTCCAAAATTAACAATTAATTAAATAATTGAATGTCAATTGATTACTTTAATTATTTATTTATAAAATTATTTAACTATTTATTTATTTATTTATTTATTTATTTATTTATTTATTTATTTATTTATTTATTTATTTATTTATTTATTTATTTATTTATTTATTTATTTATTTATTTATTTATTTATTTATTTATTTATTTATTTATTTATTTATTTATTTATTTATTTATTTATTTCTTTCTTTCTTTATTTATTTATTACTAATTAATTGGAATTTGAAAATATTTTAAAAAAAAAATTAAAAAAAAAACTTTTTTTGAATTAAAAAAAAAATAATAATAATAAAAAAACCAAACTGACATGGATACGCCCTGCTTCCCAGCACGAACAAGACCGTCAGGAGGAGAAAAACAAGTTTAGTGTTCATGACTGTGGGAGGTTGAAAAATTAAAAAAATATTTTAAACATTGAAAAAAACTTTGAGAGTTTTTTAAGAAAAACTTTAGTTTTTTAAAAAAAAACTTTGAGTTTTGTTTAAGAAAAACTTTGAGTTTTTTTAAGAAAAACTTTGAGTTTTTTTATGGATAACTTTGAGTTTTTTTCGAATAAGTTGCTGTTGTTTATTTTTATTATTTATTTGTTTTTATTTTATTTTTTTCATTTATAATTGTTTTTTTTTTAATTTTTCAGATTTTATTTTCAGATTTTAGTAATGTTTCAAAAAACCTCAACGTTAATTATTAACATTTTGCTTTTATTTTTCGATTTTTTTTTCAAATTTAATTTTATTTAATTATTGAAAATTTATTAAAAATCTCAAAAAAATTCAGTAAATATGAAAATAAAAAGGAGCTGATAAATTCAAATGAAAAATAACAAAAATTATTTTTTTAAAAAGGTTAAATAATTTAAAAATGAATTTTTAAAAATAATTTTAAAAAAAAATTTCAAAAATAATTTTTACAAAATGAATCATTTGAGTATCTGTTTCAAAATTATTATCATAAGAACTTTTTTTTTATTAATTATTTCAAAAAAACTGATTTAAAGTACAGATTAATTCGAAAAAAAATTTTTCTACATAACAAAAAAAACTGAAAATAAACAATAAAAAGACATTTTGAAGAAAATTTTTTTTTTTAAGTTTTGAAAAAATGTTCATAAAACAAAAAATAAAAAATAAATAAAATTAAATTAAACGAATTATTATAAATTATATAGATTAATAATGACATGATAAATCTAATTTATAAAAATTATTATTAATATTATTAATTTTAATTATTATTAATTTTATTAATTGTAACTGTAATTATTATTATCACTTCTAAGTTGAAAAAATAAAAATAATTTATTCATTATTAATTAACAGAAAATTGAAAAACAATTAATTGATTAATAACCAAATTAATTAAAATAACCAAATTAATTAAAATAACCAAATTAATTAAAATAACCAAATTAATAAAAAATAAAAATAGATTAATTTAAAATATTTAAAATAAGTAAAAATTAATTAGTTGTTTGAGTTAGAATTGGAATAAAAATAATTAATTAGCCAATTAATTAAAAATTAATTGAACGACCCTCAACCCACTTCACAAAAGGTTCACAGACCGAGGAGAGACAAGAGTACTGATGCCGCTTGGAGTTTATATAGGACTGTGTTATTGTTATTGTTGTTGTTGTTGTTGTTGTTGTTGTTGTTGTTGTTATTGTTGTTGTTGTTGTTGTTGTTGTTGTTGTTGTTGTTGTTGTTGTTGTTGTTGCTGTTGTTATTGTTCTTGTTGTTGTTTTTTTTGTTGTTGTTGTTGCTAGTAGTGATGGTTATTTTTATCAATAAAAATAATAATAATAATAATAATGATAAAAAGAAAAAGAAGAAGAAGAAGAAGAAGAAGAAGAAGAAGAATAATAATAATAATAATAATAATAATAATAATAATAATAATAATAATAATAATAATAATAATAATAATAATAATAATAATAATAATAATAATAATAATAATAATAATAATAATAATAATAATAATAATAATAATAATAATAATAATAATAATAATAATAATAATAATAATAATAATAATAATAATAATAATAATAATAATAATAATTTGCTAAAATTATATATGTGTATATATTAATTATCGGTTAATTAATTATTTAATTTTTCTTTTTGTAATTTATTCATTATTTATTTTATCATTTTCATAAGCATTTGTAATTTTTTGAACGAGGGGTGGGTGGGATGGTGGGTGGGATGGTGGGTGGGATGGTGGGTGGGATGGTGGGTGGGATGGTGGGTGGGATGATGGGTGGGATGGTGGGTGGGATGGTTAAATGAGGGGTGAGTGGGATGGTGGGTAGGGTGGATAAACGAAGAAACGGTTGGATGGTGGATGGGATGGATGAGGGGGGGGAGGGATAAATGAAGGGAAAGGGTATCAAAGAAGGGGGGATGAGCCTTTCCACTGATTCATGTTTCAAGAAAAAAAAAAAAAAAAAAAAAAACAAATCAAAACTCTTCTGCATCATCTTTCATAATCCTCTTCCGCCTCTTAGTACTTGGCGCTAGATGAATGAAAAGATTAAAAAAGAATTTAATTTCGGAGATTTGGAAAAATTAAGAGTTTTGCAAAAAAACATTTAATTTTTTCTAAATGCGCTTTCAAAATTTTTCAATTTTTTTTCGAAACACTTAAAGCGGTTTAACATTTTTGAATTTCAAAAAATCATACGAAAAGTTAATTAAAAAAATAATTTTTGAAAAAATAAATTAATTAAAATAGAATTTTTTTAGGTATAAAAACCTTTTAATTATGATTTTAAAATAAAAAAATGTTTTTTATTTGACTGTGTAAGAATTTATTTTTATTTTTTGTATTTTATTAGTTCAATTTTTATTGTATTTTTCAATTTTTATTTGTATTGTATAGTATAAGTTTGGTTGGTATTGTATTGTATAAGTTCAAATGGTATTGTATTGTATAAGTTTGGTTGGTATTGTATTGTATAAGTTCAAATGGTATTGTATTGTATAAGTTTGGTTGGTATTGTATTGTATTCTATAAGTTTGGTTGGTATTGTATTGTATTAGTTTGGTTGGTATTGTATTGTATAAGTTTGATTGGTGTTGTATTGTTTTATTGCGAAGTGTATTGTATTTTTTGTATTCAATTGTACAAGAAAACTCTAAAAAAAGTTTTGAATTTTTGTCATTTTTGTCATTTTTTCAATTTTTTTCATTTTTCGGAAGCGTATACTTTATTTTTCAAACTGGCTTCGCTCCAAGAGTTTTTCATTTTTTTCAAAAAAATTAATTTTTTTTATAAATTTTTTTTTTCGAAAAGTCGAAGTTTGAAACAAAATCTGCAAAAACATCAACAAAATATTGTTTTGTTTCGAAAACAAAAACGATACATAACAGAAAAACAAATCCAAAAAAAAAAAAAAAAAAACAAAAAAAACTTGGAAAAAAATGAAAAAAACGAATAAAAAAATGAAAAAGAAAATTTTTTTTGAGGTTTTTTAAGATAATTTTGTTTCGACACCACATCACATGTTGGAGAGATGTGACAAGAATGAAGAGTTCCAAGCAAAATAGAAAACTCTTTTTTTTCCAAATGAGAACACCTCAGAAAAACGCATCAGAGCTCTATCTCATCATTCGTTAGTTTTTCACCCACACATCCATTCACACATACACCCACACATACACCCACACATCCATCCACACATACACCCACACATCCATCCACACATACACCCACACATCCATCCACACATACACCCACACATCCATCCACACATACACCCACACATACACCCACACATACACCCACACATCCATCCACACATACACCCACACATCCATCCACACATACACCCACACATCCATCCACACATACACCCACACATCCATCCACACATACACCCACACATCCATCCACACATACACCCACACATCTATCCACACCTCCATCCACACATCCACCTGATTTATGCCGTGACACAGCATCGCTGTTGTCATGGTGAC
>OX387258.1:1561609-1571609 GCA_947562095.1 Branchellion lobata | reverse complement strand
AAAAAATAATTAAATAGTCATAATTGAAATTATTTTTAACAACAAAAATTAATTGAAGATTTGAAATAAAGTGGAAATGACAAAAATTAATCTGTTATAAACTTTTCAAGAGATTCCTAAGTGACGCATTGTTTATATCTTGCAACACTAATTAAAATATTATACTATCATCATTATTAATATTATTATCATTATTATTAATATTATTATTATCATTATTGATATTATTATCATCATTAATATTGTTATTATCATTAAAAATAATAATGATATTACTATTACTTTCAACCAAAGGTGCATGCTTACAAATCGACTGTGGCCTCAAAACTCTAAGGGGTTAATGCCACTAGAATAACATTGGTATTTGTATTGTAATAATATTTGTATTTTTATTGTTATTTATTGTATTGTATTTATTGTACTGTATTTTATTGTATTGTATTTTATTGTATTGTATTTTATTGTATTGTATTTTATTGTATTGTATTTTATTGTATTGTATTTTAATTTATTGTATTGTATTTTTTTATATTTTAAGTCGCACCACACAATGACTCGAATGAAAAAAACTAGCTACATTCAATAGAGAGTGGAAGGCGGAATAATAATAATAACAATAACAACAATAATAATAATAATAATAATAATAATAATAATAATAAAATGAATGATTGAACAATAATATATTAATGAATAATAAGAAAGAAAAATGAAAGATCATTGATAAAAAAATTAATAAGTACAAAAACCCTATTAAGGGCTATGTGATGCATATGAGAGTTTTTGGGTACAAAGTTGAATTATAACCAATTAATTGGTTAATTAAAAAATCAATTAATTGATTGATTAATTAAAAAATTAATTAATTAATTAATTAAAAAATTAATTATTTATTTGATTAAAAATTAATTAAATATTTATTTGATTGATTATAAATATTTTGATTAGATATGAATTAAATATACGTGAATAATTAATTAAAAGTGAAAATAATAATAGAAAAATTGAAGAATAAAAAACTAAATTAGTTAAATTAAAAAAAAAAAAAAATAATAATAATGAAATAAATAAATAAATAAATAAATAAATAAATAAATAAATAAATAAATAAATAAATGAATGAATAAATAAATAATAAAATAGATGAATAAACAAGAAATAAATGAAGACACAGACGTTTGTGCGTATGACTCAGGTATATAACATGAAAATAAGGATGGTGAGCGATGTTGGGCAGAAAAGTGAAGAATTAAAAAAAAAATTGAAAAAAAAATCTTAAGAAGAAAATTAAAAAAAAAATCTTAAGAAAAATTTAAAAATAAATCAGATAATGAATAAAGATTATGAAATAATGAAAAAAAAAACAAAAAAAAAGATAATTAAAAAAATGATTTTTTTTAAAATAAGAAAAAGAAAATTTTTGTAAAATTAAATAAGAAATCGAAAAAATAAAAAACCTGAGGAAAATAAAAATAAAATAGAGACAGTGAATTAATAAAAATAGAATTAAATAATAATTTAAAAAATTACAAAAATATTCAAAAATTATAAAAATTGAAAAAAAAAAAGAAGATAAAAATTGAAAAAAAAAGAAGATAAAAATTGAAAAATAAAAGATAAAAATTGAAAAAAAAAAATGATAAAAATTGAAAAAAAAAATGAAAAAAAAAAAAAATTTGAAAAAAGAAAAATAAATTGAAAAAAAAGAGATATTAAGAAAAATAAGAATGGGAATCACAATACAAGGTTGAGATTGCGGAGAGGAATGAAGCGCCTGGGACGCCGCTACGACAGATGCATTGAGGTTGATTTGATGACGACGATGCTGATTTGCTATAGGTAAATAACCGTTTAATTTTAACTCGCAAACTGCTGACTAACAAACCGATACATTTATTTATCCATCCATTTGTGGAGTCATCCATCCATCCATCCATTTATGGAGTCATCCATCCATCCATCCATTTGTGGAGTCATCCATCCATCCATCCATTTATGGAGTCATCCATCCATCCATCCATCCATTTATGGAGTCATCCATCCATCCATCCATTTATGGAGTCATCCATCCATCCATCCATTTGTGGAGTCATCCATCCATCCATCCATCCATGCACCTGTTCATTAATTTATTTATTCATCCATCCAATTATCCAAACATCCACCAATCCAATTGATTACTTGGAATTTGAACTCCTTGCAGACGAACCCTCGCAAAAAAACATCCCCAAACAACACCACAGAATCACCATGACAACACCATCATCACCAAAACCACCCCCAAACAACAACCACCCCAAACAACAACCACCCCAAACAACAACCACCTCAAACAACAACCACCTCAAACAACAACCGCCTCTTCAAATATTTCCGTACTGGGGAAATCGTCTCCTAGCAAGCAAGTAGACAAGAATGATGAGAATGATGAAGAAGATGAGGCACAAAGCAGTCACAAGAGGAATCTTGGAAGTGAACTGGTCATCTTCACAGTTCTTTGCTGCATGGGAGAAGGAAGGGGAAGGGAGAAGTGGATGAATGGAAGGATTGAGTGATGGATGAATTGATTGACTGATAGATAGATGGATGGATCAATTGATTAACTGATTAATGGATGAATGAAATGATTGATAGATGAACAGATGGATGAATTGATTGAGTGATGGATGAATTGATTGCTGATGGATAGATGGATGGATGAAATTATTGACTGATGAATGGATGGATGAATTGATTGACCGATGAATGGATGAATGAAATGATTGATAGATAAACAGATGGATGAATTGATTGAGTGATGGATGAATTGATTGCTGATGGATAGATGGATGGATGAAATTATTGACTGATGAATGGATGGATGAATTGATTGACTGATGAATGGATGAATGAAATGATTGATAGATAAACAGATGGATTAATTTATTGACTGATGGATGGATGAATGAATTTATTGACTGATGGATGGATGAATGAATTTATTGAGTGATGGATGGATGAATGAATAAATAATGGATATAGCAATGCATGGATGAATGAATGAGTTAATGAACAGATGAATGGATTGATGGTGAGACAACCAAGCGCTTGAATGAATGAATGAGAATGGATGGATGAACAAACAACAGCAACAAAAAGAAAACAACAGTATCACCGCCTCCATCAACAACAGCTACAAAGAAGCCAATAAACAAAAAATGATAACAACAAACCAACCACCACAACTACACACCACTACACACCACACACCACCCCAACATCACAACACACCACACACCACCACACACCACCACACACCAACACACTACCACAAACCACCACAAACCACCACAAACCACCACAAACCACCACACACCAACACAAACCACCACACACAACCACTACCACCCCAGCAGGCCACAAACAGGGGAAGAAATGGCCATCTGGACTGAGGGCGAAGGCTTGGTACTTGAGATTAAGGAGCTCAAGAGAGACAAGCTCCGAGTTGCTGGGGGTGGTCGTGGCATTGAAGTCTTTCCTCTTGTACGTGGTGTGAGTTAGACACACAAAAGACGCTTCTTTGGGAATGGGGGGGAAGGAGATGGGGAAGACAGTTTTCTTGGTGTTGATGAAATCTGATGAGGTAAGAGAGGATCCTTTTTCATCAGTAGAAAGATTCGAATGATGAGGGTTAATGCCTGAAAAAGACTCGATGGTGGTTGTGTTGGCAGTAGTGGTGGTCGTTGTGGTGGTAGTGGTAGCGGTTGTAGTGGTAGTGGTGGCGGTTGTGATGGGGTCATCTGCATCCGGGAAAGGAGGTAAGTGATGTTGGATTTGATAGCGAACTTCAATCATGGACAACTTGTAGAGAGGTGGGCTTGAGTCGCTGAGGGAAAAATTGAAGCTTGCCTGCCACATGTTGAAAAAGGAAACGCTGAGGACAGAAGAAAGTCTGCCGCAGTAACTATACGCCGTGGTGGTGTTTGAAGTGGCTGGCAAACCCACAGAGCCTTCTGTGGGCTGCAGATGGTGGTGGGTGTGGGTGAAATGGGGTTGGTTAGTGAGAATGGTGAAATGGTTGGTGAGAATTGAGGGTGAAGAGATTATGAAATGTTTGGTGGGAAAAATAAATGACTGGTGGGATGATGTGATGATGATGGGTGGGATGAACTGATAGGTGAAAAAATGAAGATGGGTGGATGAAAGGATGAGATGGTGGATGGATGGATGAGTGGAGATAAGATGGTGGATGGATGGATGAGTGGAGATGAGATGGTGGATGGATGGATGAGTGGAGATGAGATGGTGGATGGATGGATGAGGTGGTGATGAGATGGTGGATGGATGGATTAGGTGGTGATGAGATGGTGGATGGATGGATTAGGTGGTGATGAGATGGTGGATGGATGGATGAGGTGAAGATAAGATGGTGGATGGATGGATGAGTAGAGATGAGATGGTGGATGGATGGATTAGGTGGTGATGAGATGGTGGATGGATGGATGAGGTGGTGATGAAATGGTGGATGGATGGATGAGTGGAGATGAGATGGTGGATGGATGGATGAGTGGAGATGAGATGGTGGATGGATGGATGAGGTGGTGATGAGATGGTGGATGGATGGATGAGTGGAGATGAGATGGCGGATGGATGAATGAGTGGAGATGAGATGGTGGATGGATGGATTGGGTGGTGATAGGAGAAGAGAAGGATAAGCTAAACTTATCGTATTTTTTAGACCCAATGATTCATATTTTCTAGGTATATTCAATTAAATAGTCCATATTTTGAAGAACAAACTTTTAATATAGGGTATTTTATAATTTATGAATAATTATTTAAAAAAACAATATAAATTTATAATTATAATTTAAAAACATTATTATTTTAAAATTAAATTTTCAAAATAAAAATAATTATTTTAAAATATAAATAATTATAATTTCAAAATATTCTTCTAACAATGCCATTGATATGGTATTTGAAGTTCAATCGGATGGCTGCCTGCAGCATAATGCATGCCTTGTCATCCTGTTTGACCTCATATCGGTTCGTCTGTGGGATAGAATCCTTGCTGGCAGACGTCTGGAAGACTGGAAGGAAACAGAGCTATTTTGAAAAAAAAGTATTTATTTTTGATAAAAAAATTATTCATAAAAAAAAAATTATTTTTATTTTTGAAAAAAAAACCGTTTTGAAAATTTAAGTTTTTTCAATTTTTAAATATAAAAAAACAGTTTGAATTCGGTCAATGTAGACTGAGCTCCTCTACTTCCTTTCATTTTTTTAAAATACCTTCTGGTAGTACTTATATTAAATCTGCACTTCCCTATTGTGGGCCCTTTTATGAAGCTCTTTCAATCTTTTCAAGATTTGTTATTATATAACCTTACCTAGAGTGCCTCGAAACACTACGCAGTTAATGCAACTTTAATAATATTCTTATCTGTACCTCTATTACTTCTCTACTTTGTTTTCGTGAAGGCCTTAAAACTTTGTTGTTTGAACAGTTCGCAACAAAATGCTCTTAAACAGCGTGATCAGCACCATTCAAACGATTTGATTGATTAAGCGATTTATACTTTTAAAATTTTGAAACGACTGTTTGAAAGTGAACAATAAAAAAATATATTTCAAGTTTAATAAAACTAAAAAAATAATTAACTCACCGACTAAAAAAATAAATGATAAAAAAAGAGTCAAATTCATTAGTAATAAAAATCTTAACAGCGATAGACTAGTATTTCACATGATGCCATGTGAGGAGGATGTGCTTATTTGGTTTAATTTAAGATTCGAATGGTGAGAGTTTGAAAAGAAAAACAATGAAAATTGAATAAAAAAGCATTTTTAAAAGTATTATCGAATGTATTGACAAAGGAATATAACTAATGAAATTATTTTTTAATTAGCCTATGGTTGATTTTTGGATTGAGAGTACACTATATTCAAATAAAAAACAATAAAAAAGAAAACGGTTCTTCAAGCTTGGCTATGCCTTATTTAAAATAATACACAGCTGAGTCATCATAACCAGAAACGCCATCCTTTTCCTTCCTCTTATTCCTCCTTCTCATCCTCCTTCTCATCCTCCTTCTCATCCTCCTTCTCATCCTCCTTCTCATCCTCCTTCTCATCCTCCTTCTCATCCTCCTTCTCATCCTCCTTCTCATCCTCCTTCTCATCCTCCTTCTCATCCTCCTTCCAACTCCTCCTTTTCATCCTCCTTCCAACTCCTCCTTCTCATCCTCCTTCCAACTCCTCCTTCTCATCCTCCTTCCAACTCCTCCTTCTCATCCTCCTTCTCATCCTCCTTCTCATCCTCCTTCTCATCCTCCTTCCAACTCCTCCTTCTCATCCTCCTTCTCATCCTCCTTCTCATCCTCCTTCCAACTCCTCCTTCTCATCCTCCTTCTCATCCTCCTTCTCATCCTCCTTCCAACTCCTCCTTCTCATCCTCCTTCCAACTCCTCCTTCTCATCCTCCTTCCAACTCCTCCTTCTCATCCTCCTTCCAACTCCTCCTTCTCATCCTCCTTCCAACTCCTCCTTCTCATCCTCCTTCTCATCCTCCTTCTCATCCTCCTTCCAACTCCTCCTTCTCATCCTCCTTCCAACTCCTCCTTCTCATCCTCCTTCCAACTCCTCCTTCTCATCCTCCTTCCAACTCCTCCTTCTCATCCTCCTTCCAACTCCTCCTTCTCATCCTCCTTCCAACTCATCCTTCTCATCATTCTTCTAACTCATTCTCATAACTTCTTTTTCCCATCATCCTCCTCATAACTCCTCTCAACCTCAAAACTCCTCCTCCTCCTCCTCCTCCTCCTCATAACTCCTTCTCTTAACCTCAAACTCCTCTCTTTCTTTTTATCTCTTTATTTTCAACTTCCAACTTTTCTTTTCATCCTTTTCTTCCTCTCAACTTTTCTTTTTTCCACGTCACGTGACTGTGACGTCACCGTAAAGATTGTTCCACTCTTGCAGTTGTTGCAGCGTTTCCGTGGTAACGGATGGACGGATTCGCTTGAGTGATTCTAACAGATCTGTCACCTCTATATTCCTGATCTAGTGATGGCGATGATGATGATGATGATGATGATGATGATGATGATGATGATGATGATGATGATGATGATGACAATAATGATGACGATGATGATGATGATGATGATGATGATGATGATGATGATGATGATGCTGATGGAGGTGATGGTGATGATGATGATGATGATGATGATGAGGATGATGATGATGTTGATGAGGATGATGATAAAGATAATGAAGATAATGATGATAAGGAAAATATAATTAATATTGATACTACTACTAATACTACTACTACTACTACTATTTATTCTACTACTACTGGAAAAAAAATTTGATGAAAAAAATAATAATAAAAATAGTAGAACTGATAATAATAATATGAAAATATAAATAATAAAGATAATAAAATGAAAATATAAATAATAAAAACAATAATAAAAGAATAATAATAATTATGATCACGTCCAAACCCTTTGGTCAGGCATTCTCTTGAGATCGTTAACATTGACTTCTGTGGAAAACATAATAAAAATAAAAGAAACTTCATTATTAGTACTATAACAAAAATAATAATAAAAATAAAAAAAATAAAAATAATTATAATTATTATTATTATTTATTATGATTGTTTTATTTATTTATTAGTATTTATAATTATTGATATTATTTATTAACGTTAATATTCATTATTTTTCTTTATTATTTATTTATTATTTTTCTTTATTATTTATTTATTATTTTTCTTTATTATTTATTTGTTATAATTCTTTATTATTTATATTATTATCATAATTACTCTCCATATTAATGATATCTGTATCATTGGTTGCATGTGTCTTTTATAAAAAAAGAAATAATAATTATTAATGTTGTTGTTGGTGATATAATACTAATAATGATAATATGAATATTAAGAATGATGATGATGATAAAAAAAAAAAAAATAATAATAATAAAAAAAAAAATAAAAATAATAATAATAAAAAAAAAAATAAAAATAATAATAATAATGATAATGATAATAAAAATTTAAAAAAATAAATAATAATAATAATAATAATAATAATAATAATAATAAAATTAAAAAAAATAAATAATGATAATAACAAAAGTAAAAAAAATTTAAAAAAAAGAAAAAAAAAATGAAATTGAACTAATAAACGATGAAGTGAAAATAATAATAATACAAGATAAAGACTGAAAAAAATGAGATAAATAAATAAGTAAATAATAATAATAATAATAATAATAATAATAATAATAATAATAAAAACAAAAACAAAAATGAATGAAAAGAAAAAAAAATTATTATTATGATTATGCGAAGGTACCCCTGATAGGAGCCATGGCGGCGTCTCTGGCGAGGTTGCTGAGGTCACTGGCAGAATAACCCTGGGTGATCCTGGAAGAGGAGGAGAAAGAAGAAAAGGAGGAGGAGGAGGAGGAGGAGGAGGAGGAGGAGGAAGAAGAGAAGGAAGAGGAGGAGGAGGAGGAGGAGGAGGAGGAGGAGGAGGAGGAGGAGGAGGAAGATGAGGAGGAAGAGGAGGAGGAAAAGGAGGAGGAGGAGGAGGAAGAGGAGAAGAAAAAAAAAGAAGCGGAGGATAATTTTTTTTAAAATTCGATTATTTGATTATATTATTTTATTTCGTTACAATTATCAATTAATATAATATTTTATCTCATTAAAATATTTTATAATGTTATTATAATATTTTTTAAATAAATATTTTATTGTATTTTATCGAGAATTAATGAAATACCCAAAAATTTAACCTGGCGACTTGAATAATGTCGTTGTTGTTGAGGTTGTTGTTTTGGGTGGCAAAAAGGCGGGAAAGAAGTTGAGCACGTGTCTGTTTGTCCGGAAGTGGGAGGTAGATACGCTTCGGGAATCGTCTGATGGATGGGTGGGTGGGTGGAGAATGGGTGGGTGGGTGGAGGAATGGGTGGGCGTGGGTGCAAAAATTAATCTTTATAAATCTTCCCAACCCTTCCTTAATCCTTACAAATCTTCCCAATCCTTCCTTAATCCTTAAAAATCTTCCCAACCCTTCCTTAATCTTTACAAATCTTCCCAACCCTTCCTTAATCTTTACAAATCTTCCCAATCCTTCCTTAATCCTTACAAATCTTCCCAACCCTTCCTTAATCCATACAAATCTTCCCAACCCTTCCTTAATCATTATAACCTTTTCCAACCCTTCCTTAATCCACTCTTTTTCCTTTTCCACTTTCATCTTTTCATTCTTACACCTCATACTGCTTCCTCCTAATTTTCTTCCTCTTCCCCATCTTTTTCCTCTTCCTTTTCCTCTTCACCTCAAAACAGCCTGATCAAGCTCCTGAGGTCGATTAGTAGCACCAATCACCAAAATTCTTTCGGCGCTCTCGTTCTGAAAAGGGAAGTGAAGAGGGCACAAATCAAAGTTGGCGAGGGAGTTTAATGATTTGGAAGTTAAGCCATCGTTACCATAACAACCACCACCACCATAACAACCACCACCACCATGACAACCGCTATACCACCACCATAACAACCACCATCACCACAACCACTACCACCACCACCGCCACCACCACCACCACCACCCACCGATTGAAACTCCACCATAAACTGCGTTTTGATTCGTCGACTTGATTCTGCTTCTCCCTCCCTCCTCTCACTCAGCAACGAATCCAATTCGTCTGCATAATTAATATATTAATAGCACATAATAATAACAATAAAATAAATATAGATAAAAATAATAATAATAATGATGATTATTGAAAAAACGATTTTGAAAATAATAATTAAAAAAAAATGTAATAATAGAGATAAGTATTTTGCTCAAGTTGAAATGTTGTTTATATCTCTTTATTTTTCTAGAGCTTCTTCACTCCTCCTAATTCCTCCTCCTCTTTGCTCCTTTTCCTCCTCCTGACTCCTCCCAACTCCTCCCAACTTCTCCCAACTCTTCCCAACTCCTCCCAAC
>OX387258.1:1556609-1559109 GCA_947562095.1 Branchellion lobata | reverse complement strand
GGGATGTTTGGAGGGATGGGGGATGTTTGGATGGATGAGGGATGTTTGGATGGATGAGGGATGTTTGGATGGATGAGGGATGTTTGGATGAATGAGGGATGTTTGGATGGATGGGGGATGTTTGGATGGATGAGGGATGTTTGGATGGATGGGGGATGTTTGGATGGATGAGGGATGTTTGGACCGATGGGGGATGTTTGGATGGATGGGGGATGTTTGGATGGATGGAGGATGTTTGGAGGGATGGGGGATGTTTGGATGGATGGGGGATGTTTGGATGGATGAGGGATGTTTGGATGGATGGGGGATGTTTGGATGGATGGGGGATGTTTGGATGGATGAGGGATGTTTGGATGGATGAGGGATGTTTGGATGGATAGGGGATGTTTGGATGGATGGGGGATGTTTGGATGGATGAGGGATGTTTGGATGGATGAGGGATGTTTGGATGGATGGGGGATGTTTGGATGGATGAGGGATGTTTGGATGGATGGGGGATGTTTGGATGGATGAGGGATGTTTGGATGGATGGGGGATGTTTGGATGGATGGGGGATGTTTGGATGGATGGGGGATGTTTGGATGGATGAGGGATGTTTGGATGGATGGGGGATGTTTGGATGGATGGGGGATGTTTGGATGGATGGGGGATGTTTGGATGGATGGGGGATGTTTGGATGGATGGGGGATGTTTGGATGGATGGGGGATGTTTGGATGGATGAGGGATGTTTGGATGGATGGGGGATGTTTGGATGGATGAGGGATGTTTGGATGGATGGGGGATGTTTGGATGGATGGGGGATGTTTGGATGGATGGGGGATGTTTGGATGGATGAGGGATAATTGGATGGATGGGGGATGTTTGGATGGATTAGGGATGTTTGGATGGATGGGGGATGTTTGGATGGATGGGGGATGTTTGGATAGATGGGGGATGTTTGGATGGATGAGGGATGTTTGGATGGATGGGGGATGTTTGGATGGATGAGGGATGTTTGGATGGATGGGGGATGTTTGGATGGATGGGGGATGTTTGGATGGATGGGGGATGTTTGGATGGATGAGGGATGTTTGGATGGATGAGGGATGTTTGGATGGATGGGGGATGTTTGGATGGATGGGGGATGTTTGGATGGATGAGGGATGTTTAGATGGATGGGAGAGGGATGAGGGATGTTTGGATGGATGGGGGATGTTTGGATGGATGGGGGATGTTTGGATGGATGGGGGAGGGTGGGCATGTATCATACTACATCGTAGTTTATTTCTCTGTATATCATCCTATTGTGTTTTGTTGTATATACATTGTTTTGTTTTCATTGTTTTATACACAAAAAGAAACCTTTTTGTTGTCTTGAGGGGTGGTCGTTCGTTTTGTTACCTGGGGAGACCCTGTTCTCCTATTGGCTGATGGGGGTGATTGAATGACCGAATGGATGAATGGATTAATGAATTGATGGATGAATGAATGACTGCATGCATGAATGAATGAATGAATAGATTAATGAATTGATGAATGAATGAATGAATAAATGAATGAATTAATCAGATGAATTAGTAAATGAATTATTTGATGTATGAAGAAATGGAAAATGATATTAATTATTGAAAAAATGAATGAATAATGAAAGATCATTGGATGAAAAAAATGAAAACGAAAAAAAAATTTTTTTTTTATTTTTTAAAGTAAAAATTTTATTAAATAAATACTGATAAGTTGATAAACAAAAAAACTTTAAAAAAAAAAATTTAAAAAATTACTCCTGCTGGAAAAACAAACCAGAATAGAGGGGTCTAGATGATGGTGAAGAGGAAGAAGAAGGTGATGGTCGTGGTGGTGGTGATAATGATTTTGGTACTACGCGAGGTGTGTGGTTACCGTTGCATAACTCTTTTGCTGGAGGATATGTGATTATTATTGTTGTTTATTAATTGTTTTAAAATATTTTCTTAATGTTTTTTTAATGATTTTAAAATGTTTTTTAATGTTTTTTTAATTGTTTTTTTTAATATTTGTTTGAAAATTCATGAATAAAAAATTGAATTTAAATTTTTTGCTGTTGTTGAGGCAAGTTTATTGTATGGTCTGATCACAGAATGACCGCACCACCAAACTGAATCACCATCACCACAGTCATAACCACCTTCATTATCCTTACAACCACCCCCACCATTACCACCCCTATTGAACCACCTGTACCAGCAACAGCACCGCCACCACCACCACCAACACTATTACCACCACAATCACCACCACCACCATCACCACCACAATCACCACCACCACCATTACCACCCCTATTGAACCACCACCACCACCGACACAGTTCAGAGAATCGATGTTGTGCATTTGAAAGATTTTTTATCATTTTTTCCCTCAAACCTCTTGCTCTCTCAAACTCATTGCCTGGGAAATGGGAGGGGGGGGGGGGAAGGTAGAGGGGAGGGGGTAGAGGGAAGGGGGATAAAAATGGGTGAGAAACAAAATATAAAAAAAAGT
>OX387258.1:1539109-1549109 GCA_947562095.1 Branchellion lobata | reverse complement strand
TAATGGTATAAGAGTACGCGAACAGCTCAAAAACTCGTGGTCCATGAATTTATTGTGCAAAAAATGAAACAAAAAAAAACTTATTTTTTTAAAATTTATTTTTTTTCCAAAAAAACAAGTAAAAAAAATTTTTTTCTATTTTGAAAAATAATTTAAAATATAAATTATAAAATTAATAAAAACATTAAAATAATCATAAGGGAATATTTTTTATGAAAACATCATTTGAAAATGACAGAGAAAAAACAAAATTGATTTTGAAAAAAACTTTTGAGCCTTGTAAAAAAACTATTAAAAATTCAAACATTACGAAGTATTTGATCTTAAAAAAATTATTTTCGTTACACAAAGGTGTGAGCGCATGAAAGGATTTTTGTAAAATCTCCTTTTTTTCCTCGTAACACGGACGGTATTGGGATTCGAACCCGGGTGCCTGTGGGCGCGCCCCCTTCCTCCACCAGCACCACGTTGTTGGTGTCGAAGCGTGGAACCATTCGATCCTGCTTCTGCTTCAGTCCCACGATGTAGGCTGGTGGTGGTGGTGGTGGTGGTAGGTGGTGGTGGGTTATGATGCTAGGTTGTGGTGGGTTATGGTGATGGTAGGTTATGGTAGTAAAATGTTATGGTGGTAATAGGTTATGGTGGCGGTGAGTCATGGTGGTGGTAAGTTATGATGGTGGTAGGTTATGGTAGTGGTAAGTTATGATGGTGGTAGGTTATGGTGGCGGTGAGTCATGGTGGTGGTAAGTTATGATGGTAATAGGTTATGGTGGTGGTAAGTTATGGTGGCGGTGAGTTATGGTGGTGGTGTGGTTATGGCCTCGAAACTTTACGGGGTTAACGCCACTATAATAATATTCGTGTTTGTATGGTGGTGGTGGTAAGTTATAGTGGTGGTGGGTTATAATGGTGGGTTACGGTGGTGATGTGGTGGTAGGTTATGGTGTTGATAGTGATGGTAGGTTATGGTGGTGGTAGTAATGTTAGATTACGGTGGTGGTAGTGATGGTAGGTTATGGTGATTTTGGGGGGTTTTTTTGGTGGTTTTCAGAAGTCCTATGAGGTCTTCTGAAGTTGCTTTCAAAGACTTGAAAAAATTTTTAAGAAGTTTTTGGATTTTTGCAAGTGGTTTTAGAGGTTTTGGGGTTTTTGGAGTTTGGATAGGGATGAAGAGAGGATAGGGATGGACTTTAGAGGTTTTGGAGGGATTAAGACAGTATTTCAATCAATAACCATCCAATAGGTGTTGGATGAATTTAGAAAAATGGTTGAGTGGTTGGTAGTTGTTTGGTGGATGTTTGATAAGAAAAATCTGGTGCCTAAGATGTTTCTAATGGTTTTTGAAAACTATTGAAGCACTCAACCAACCATCCAACCAATTAACTAACCAGCCAACCAACCAACCACTCAATCAACCAACCACTCATCCAACCAACCACTCATCCAACCAACCACTCAACCAACCAACCACTCATCCAACCATCCACTCAACCAACCAACTGATCAATCAATTAACCATCGTTGAATATATAGAATAATCAACCAATCAACCAATCCACCAATCAATCAAGGGGCCAACCCTTTTTCTTCTGGCCTTGGATAGCCAATAAAACCTTGTCCCCCAGTTTTCCCATGCCTTGTTTGTTGTAGACCTGTGTAGTGGGATGGTGGGATGGAAGAGGTGAGAAAAAACAAAAAAAATTAAAAGGGAACCTAGAAAAAATGAAGAAATGGAGGCAGGGAAGAAACTGTACAAAGTGATGCAGCTTTATGAATTGTATTTGTATTGCATTGTTTTATAATGTATTGTTCTGCCCTGTACTTTTGCATTGTGTTATAACGTATTGTGTTGTTTTGTATTTCTTTGTGTTTTATTGTATTTTTGTTGTTGTATTGTATTTTTCTGTGTTGTAGCCTATTTTTTTTTGTTTTATTGTATTTTTGTGTTGTCTTGTATTTTATTGTTTTGTATGTGACTTGTCGTATTATATTTTGTTGTGTTATATTCTATTTTGTGTTGAATGGTGGTGCATTGTTTTGTATTGTATTATTTACACACCACCCGAAAAAACTAATGGCTAATCAACATGACCTACAAGGCATGAGCATGAAAATTAATTAATTAATTAATTAATTAATTAATTAATTAAAATAATTAATTAATTCATTGAGTGATTAATTAATAAAATGTTTCAAAAACCTGGATGATTCTGCCCGGCTTGCCGGCCAACTCAGCCTTGCGACCGATCATGCTGTTGTCCACCACTCGGACCCTGCTCAACTTCTGTAACTCTTGTCGCACTCCACTGGTGCTGGAGGGGTGGGAAATCAGAATGGGAAATTATTATGATTATTATTAGAAAAATAATTATTAAAATGAAAAAGATAATAATGTAAATAATAAAAACAATAAAAATTACATGATTATGATAAGTAACATAGATGAAAACAATATGAGTGATTAGTTAAATGGATGGTGATGATGATGGCGATTGGGAAATAAAAAAGGGTAAAAATAATTTTTCTTTTCCTGTTTGGAAAAAGAAGCCATTATAAGGGAAAAAACTTTGATGGAAAAAACTTGTGAGTGAAAAGAAAGAAAAGCAATGAGTAGAAAAATTATTAATCAGAAAAAAAGATTCATGAGTGTGAATACGGGTTAGAGAGAACATCGAAGAATGAAGGTTGGACTAGTATTAGTTCGGATGAGAATTTTTTAAATGATTATTTAAAATTTATGAAGGAATTTTTTGAAAACTATTTATTGATTATTTGCAAATTACCTGAAACTTCTGATTGCGTTAATCAGCACAGAAGGCATTTGTACTTATAAACGATAATTATATTGTTATAAGTTTGTTGTAACTTAAGTTACCTTTTTGTAGAAATTTATTTACTCAATCTTGCCTTTTCTTTGTACACAATAATTTTCTACAAATTGTATGCGAAGTGCAAATTTTACGCTTTAGATATTTTATTTTTTCTAGACATTTTCAAATGACTTCAGAGGGCGAAAAAGAATTGTACAAATTGTGGATAGGGAATTTAAATCCAAAAGTTACCGAATATTCGATGTTGAAATTGCTCCAGTACATATCGGTGACAATAGAAAAGTTCGATTTCGTGTACCAAAAAGGCGGTCCAGACAAAGGAAAATTCAGAGGTTACTGCTTCGTCACCGTTGGAAGCATTCCAGACGCCGAAAAAATTATTAAGTTTTTGGATGGCAGAATATTCATGAATAGAAGAATGTCTGTTAAACCTGCAGACGGAAATTTGATGAAGAAAAAAAAGACAAAATATACGCTTGTTCCGAAATATAATAAAAAAGGTAATTGTTCTGTTTTTCAAAAAGTATAAGCATAGAAGATTATTATTATTAGTATTGCTAGAAATATAATTTTTATCGCATCAAATGTGTAGCTCGAATAGAAATGAGATCACTTTGTCGAAATGTCATTCTGAATTTCCATATTTTAGCGTCACAAACGATCAATTTGCATAAATTTGTGGCAACTTTCTCGGAATCCATAGAAAATATATCCACTAAAAATGTAAAAAGTCGTTTCTTGTTTTGATCAAACTTTTCGAATGTCAAAAGAAGCTGGTAAAAGTCTCATTTGGTTTTTATTCCAGTTGTATGCTTTTCTCGCCATTTCCAGCTTCACCCATCTACATACAGCCAAGAAACGTCTCTTTACTATTCTACATTACCACTTATTCTAAATCACCATACAATTTTTTAAACACATTTTTCACCACACTACCACCAAAAAACTTTTTTTATTGTCTCTATGCCACCGAAACACCACCATTTTCATAATTTTTCCCCAAAAGCAAAATTTTCAGCACTACAAAATTTCTATTTTTTCCACCCAAACCATTTTTTTCTCCAAAAAACATAATCTTTGCCACCACAAAACCACCATTTAGGCACCCAATTCAACCGCCCAAAACCACCGCAGAACCTCCCTCAGCATCTACTAGGGACATGTCTTGGAGAATCAGACAGATTGAGTCAAAGCTCAAATCCATGGAACAAGACTCCTCTTCCTTCTTCCTTTGACTCCTCCCCCTCTTTCTTCTGACTCCTCTTTTTTCCTTTGACTCCTTCCCATCTTCCTTTGACTCCTCCCTCTCTTTCTTTTGACTCCTCCCCCTCTTTCTTTTGACTCCTCCCCCTCTTATCTATGACTCTTCCCCTTTTCTCTTTTGACTCCTCCTCTTTCATCTTTTTCTGATTCCCTCTCTCTTCATCATTTTCATCTTTTCATCTTTTTCATTTCTTCAATAATAATATAATTATTCATATTTTTATCATTGTTTTCCTCTTCATCATCATCATCACCACCATCATTATCATCACCACCATCATCATCATCATCATCATCATCATTATCATCATCATCATCACCATCATCGTCATCATCATCAACATCATCATCATCATCATCATCATCATCACCACCATCATCATCATCACCACCATCATCATCACCATCATCATCATCATCATCATCATCATCATCACCATCATCATCATCACCACCATCATCATCATCATCATCATCATCACCACCATCATCATCATCATCATCATCATCATCATCACCACCATCATCATCACCACTATCATCATTATCATCACCACCATCATCATCATCATCATCATCATCATCATCACCACCATCATCATCATCATCACCACCACCATCATCATCATCATTATCATCATCATCAACATCATCATCACCACCATCATCATCATCATCACCACCACCATCATCATCACCACCATCATCATCATCATCATCACCATCATCATCAACATCATCATCATCATCACCACCATCATCATCACCATCATCATCATCATCACCACCACCATCATCATCATCATTATTATCATCATCATCAACATCATCATCACCACCATCATCATCATCATCATCACCATCATCATCAACATCATCATCATCATCACCACCATCATCATCATCACCATCATCATCATCACCACCATCATCATCATCCTCATCATCACCACCATCATCATCACCATCACCACCATCATCATCATCATCACCACTATCATCATCATCATCACCACCACCATCATCATCATCATTCTGTATATACATCTCCAAAGACTGACCCCCATTCTTCATCGTTGGTTCAAGATTTCAATCACATTTTTTAATTAATATTCGATAAATGTAATTTATACTTACAATAAACAATCATTCTCTTTGTTGTCAGTTAATGAATTAATTAATAATTAAGAAAGAATTAATTAACTTATTTTTAATTGACAACCAATTAATAAACAATTTATCGAAAAATATTTTCATTAAATCAATTTTTCATTAAATAGCTATTTTGTTTATTAATTTATTTAAAAAAAATTGCTATCTTCACCCTGTGGCTCGAAACTCTAAGGGGTTGATGCCACTATAATAATATTCGTGTTTGTATTGTTTTGTATTGTATTGTATTGTATTGTATTGTATTGTATTGTTTATCAACCAATTAACAACTTTTATCATACCACTTAAGCGCTTCATTTAGTCTATTCAAATGGAAATTTTCAATTAATTATGTTTTAAAAATCCAACAATTTTTCAATTATCCATCTTTGTTTTCAATTCGCAGTTCAAGGTTCTATGGTTGTGTTGCTATGTCAACCAAATCTGTATTTTTCTTTTTGAAACTTATAACTAGTTTTTTTTCTTTTTTTTTTTTAATTAAAAGTTTTTATTTAAATTATAAAATATTTTTTTTAAATTATAAAATATTTTTTTTAAATCATAAAATATTTATTAATAATGATTTTTTTTTCAATTCTCCGTTCAATAAAAACATAAAAATGACGCTTTCTTAATTTTTATTTTTTGTAAGTTGTTTCAACCAATTTTTAAAAGGTGAGATAAAAATAAAAATGTCAAAATTCAATTTTTCACAATTTTAAAAGAGTAAGTTTTGATTTTTTAAAGAAAAACTCAAATGAAGGTGCCGAGTGTTTCAGAAAAACAAAAAATACAAGGCGATGTCGGAAAAAAAATTGTGGAAAAAAAATGATGATGGTAAAAAAAACTTGTGGGGGAAGATGTTTTAATGATAAAAAAGATTATTTGAAATAGTTAAATAAAAAAATAGAAAAAAAAACTGAAAAAATTCAATTTGTTTTCATTCCAAAAGATAAATTTTGTACCAATCTGGTCTGATCATTTGTATAGCGCTTATTGACAATGTTCAAAAGCGCTCTACTACGAACTGTTTAAACAACAAAGTTTTAAGGGCTTTAAAAACTGAAAGTAGAGAGGTAATAGAGGTGAGATTGGGGGAAGAGAGCTCCATAGAAAGGACCCACAGTAGGAAAGTGCAGATTTAGCATAAATACTATTATAAAGTATTTGAAAAATGAGAATAAGCTGAAGATATCAGTCCCTTACGAGGAGGCAACTTAAAAAGGTAAGCTAAGTAGTTAGGTGAGTGATTATTTTTTATTTTAAACGTGAGAGTGCAGGTTTTGAAAACTGATATTTTTTCAAGAGGCAACCAGCGTAAAGAGACAAGGGCAGGAGTTAGACGAGAAGATTTACGAGTGCCAAAAACTAAGCTATACTATCAATGGAGTTTTTCTAGGCAAAACTCAGGTTGTGAGGATAAGATGGAAAGATACGAAAAAAATTAAACTGAATTAAAAAAAACTTATATTTCGAAGTAAGAAAACAAAATTTTTAGTTTTTTTATTAGTTTTTAATTTTTTATAGTTTTTTTAATCAATAAAACGACCGATCGTAGGGATAAAAAGATAGTCGTGGTTATTCAAGAGCATGACCATTCCAATAACCACTCCGCCTAGTGCTTTCTCATCACTCTTACTCTTCTACCCAACCCCTAAAAATAAATAAGGATTTTTCTTAAAATAACAAAAAAAAAAAATTTGTTGAAAATAACAACAAATATTCTTTGAAAACAACAACAAAAAAATCTTTTGAAAATAACAAATATCCTTTGAAAACAAAAAAAAATAATTTCAGGAAAAAAAAAACTTTTTAAAACTAGTTTTTTTTTCTTGAAGAGAACTAAACGTTTTTGGAAAAACAAAACTCGTTTTTTTCGAACTCAGCAAACACGTTTTTGTTTTTTCATTTTTCTAGCCATTTTTCATATTTTTCGAACTTCCGTTTTTCGTTATTCCAAAAAAACTCATTCATTTTTGAATGAAAAAACATCTAAAAAAAATTTTTATAGAAAAAAAAATTTTATGAAAATTATATCTTTTATAAAAACGAATTTTAATTTAAACAAAAAAATTATTTTTATATTTATAAAAAAAAAAAAAAACAATTTGTTTCATTGAAAAACGTTTTGATTGATTTATTAAAAACGTTTTTCCAAAAAAAAATTTTTCTAAAAAATAATTTTTCTACATTTGTCGGTTTTCAAAATCCAATTTCCGATTTCACACCTCCGCATTGTATAAATATTTTTCAATTAATTTGAGTAGAAATGAAAAAAAAAAAAAAAAGAAAAAAAAGAAAAAAATAAAGATGAAACTCTCTATCTTATAAGATAATTTTTTTTCGTTTTTTTTTCATTATATATTATAATTTATTTTATTTTTTTTTCATATAAAAAATAACTATCTTATTTTGTTTTTTTTTCATATCATAGATTAACTATCTTATTTTGTTTTTTTTTTCCACATCATAAAGTAACTTTTTTTTTTGTTTTTTTTTCATATCGTAAAATAACTTTTTTTTTTTTTTTTTCATACTATAATAGACATCTCTCTCATTTTTCATTGGCCAAAAGATGGCACTGAAAAAAACTCCGATCAGAAGTAATTCCACTCATATTCTCACCGGAAACAAAAAAATCGATTGAAAAAAATTATTTTTTCTTATTTTTTTTGACTGAGAAAAATGTTTGGTTGAAAAAAAAAGTAAAAAAAAGTTTTTTTTAAAGAACTTTATTCGAATATAATAAATAATATAAATATTGGAAATAATAATAATAATAATAATAATAATAATAATAATAATAATAATAATAATAAAATAATAATAATAATAATAATAATAATAATAATAATAATAATAATAATAATAATAATAATAATAATAATAATAATAATAATAATAATAATAATAATAATAATAATAATAATAATAATAATAATAATAATAATAATAAAAATAATAATAATAATAATAATAATAATAATAATAATAATAATAATAATAATAATAATAATAATAATAATAAAAATAAAAATAATAATAATAATAATAATAATAATAATAATAATAATAAAAATAATAATAATAATAATAATAATATTATTATTATTATTATTATTATTATTATTATTATTAATATTATTATTATATTACGGTTCCATAATCGTGGTGATGAGGAAACTCCAAGTTCATACATCAACACAACCATTCAACCCTTTTTATAGCGCAGTTTTTCAAGGACTTTCAGAGCGGAAAACATTTAGCTTATTTGTATAGCGGAGAACATTCAACTAATTTATATAGCGCGAAACATTCAACTAATTTATATAGCACAAAACATTCAACTTATTTATATAGCGCAAAACATTCAACTTATTTATATAGCGCAAAACAGTCAACTAATTTATATAGCGCAAAACATTCAACTTATTTATATAGCGCAAAACATTCAACTAATTTATATAGCGCAAAACATTCAACTTATTTATATAGCGCAAAACATTCAACTTATTTATATAGCGCAAAACATTCAACTAATTTATATAGCGCAAAACATTCAACTTATTTATATAGCGCAAAACATTCAACTTATTTATATAGCGCAAAACATTCAACTTATTTATATAGCGGGAAACCTCTCGTTTATTCAAAGAACAGGAAGCTTTAAACTTCTTTTTTTATGGCGGGAAATATTTTATTTATTTATGCAGCTGATGCTTCACGGTGATTTGTACGAAAAACAACTTTCAACCTATTTATATAGCGGATATTTTACACTCATTTATGTAGCGAAGCATTCCATCTTTTTATAGCGTCTAATTTGTTTGAAAAAACATTTTTTGTTTTTTAAAACATGAAACTGAAAAAAAAATACTCAAAGCTCCATCAAGTGCAAATTTATGTCTTTTCCGCCACGTGATTCGAATTTTTTACTTTTTTCAATTTTTCAGTTTTTTTTATTGATTAAAAAATTTTTTTTTGTTTTCAATTTTTTTAAAATTGTTTTTTTATTTTTCATCATCATTTTATTTTTATTCCAATTTTTATGTTTTTCTAACTTATTCTTTTTTAATTATACTTTTCTTTTTTGTCAGTTTTTTCGTTTATTAAAAAAAAATTTTTTTTTTCATTTTTTCAATTTTTTCTCACTCGAAAAAGTACAAATCTTCGCCTCGTTACTTTGAAAAACAGTTTTTTTTGTTTTATGGTTTTCGGTTTTTCCGAATTTACAATTTTTGTAACTTGTTAATTTTGCAAATCTTGTTCGAATTCAACTCCAATCTTGTGTTTTTCAAATACTCAGCGAATTTTGTATTAAAAAAAAATTATTTTCAATTTATTTCACATTATATAATATTATCAAATTGATATTATTATATAATATCATATATAAATATAATATATATTATTATTTTTATTTTCCGAATAAATCTGCACTTTATTTCAAAATGATCTTTTCTTTTTAAAATAATTTCATGTCAACCTAATCCTTTCAATCCGGCCCCTGTTGCATCAGCCAGTTTCTTCAAACCTCCTCACTTATCTCCTCTTATCCCACACTGTTTCCAACCTATACAATACAATACAATACAATAAAATACAATACAATACAATAAAATACAATACAATACAATACAATAAAATACAATACAATACAATACAATACAATACAATAAAATACAATACAATACAATACAATACAATACAATACAATACAATACAATACAATACAATACAGTACAATACAATGC
>OX387258.1:1514109-1534109 GCA_947562095.1 Branchellion lobata | reverse complement strand
TCATGAACAAAAAAGAATTGCGTGAAATTTCGAAAAAATAGGGATGGGCGATAAAATTAATGGAATTTTAAATGGCGCGTCGCAAAAGTGCATTCTCTTTCAATTTTATGACGTCATAAAAATTATCAATGGATGTTGTAGCTTTGAATTTTTAATTTGTGAGGTTATTGACTTTTGTATGTGTAATTGTCATTGTCTTATGCGGGGTTGTATGTTTGTATATATGTGTCAATATATGTGGGGTTTTATGTTTGTTTGTATGTGTCAATATTTGCGAGTTTGTATGTTTGTATGTATTTGTCAATATATGCAGGGTTGTATGTTTGTTTGTATGTTTCAATATATGCGTGGTTGTGTGTTTGTTTGTATGTGTCAATATATGCCTGGCTGTAAGTTTGTTTGTATGTGTCAATATATGCGTAGTTGTATGGAATAATAGAAATATTATTGAGAAAAAAATTAAATTAATATTAATACTAATAATAATAAAAAAGAAAATAATAATGATAAGAAATATTACTAGTATTATAATAATAATAAAAAAATTTTCACAACCAACTTCCACACTCATTTGAAGACTTGTGCGCAACTTTTATGACGTAAGCCACTTCTCAGGACATGACGTCATATCATTCGGAATTACATGAGGTCATAGCATTTGAATTTCTACGTCATATGAGTCAAGTTACACGTCATCATATAAATAACAAAACGTCATATGATTCAAAAGCAATGTCATCATTTGCCTTAAATAGCGTCATGTAATAAAGTTACACGTTAACATTTGACGTGACGTCACTTCACGTCACGTCTTCTTCATTTTCAGCTTCCTCGAATATCCCTTCCAAAGATCACGACAACAATCAAGGACGTGACTTCCGGTTGTTGGATTCAACGCGTGACATCATCATCATCAACCGATCGAATTCATTACACGTGACCATAACACGTGATTCGCTTCCGTACCCGACCCTGATTGGTGCATTCAAACGTCGTGAAACACGAAACGGCGCTACATAATTTTAAATATGGAATTATAGATGATGAAATTTATGAATTTAATCGCCATACCATGAATAACGATGGGAATCTAGCGCTATAAAAAGAAACGGAAATGGATCTCCACAGCCCTCCGTGTGCCCTTCAAACAACTTCCTGAACACTGAAGCGCATATATTAAAAATTGAGAGACGCGTCCTAAAATCGGAAAAGTTAATCAAGGGCTATATGAATGGAAATATGAATAAAACGGCGCATAAATGGAGTCAGAAAGAAAAACGCGCTATATAATAGAATGAATGGATGTAATATTTGTTATAGCGCGCAATTCGCAAACCAGAATGTCTCAGAATCGCTCAGAATCTATTTAAAAGTAGGTCGGAGAGAGAAAGGTCTTGGTAAAGGTGAGTTTTTAGTAGTTTACGATCTTTAGCAACGAGGTTGACAAGCGGAGGTTGTGTGGAAGAGAGTTCCATAGGTTAGAAGCAGTATGGGAGAAAGAGCGATGAGTGAGGGGAAGTTTGAGGAAACTGGCTGATGCAACAGGGGCCGGATTAAGAAGATCTAAGTGATTCATGTGAGTGTCGAATTAAGAAAAAGATCATGTAAGTAAGCTGGTTGACCAGGGGTGAGGATATTTGCTGCAAGCCACATCAATTTGAAATCAGACCTTTGGGCAACCGGTAACCAGTGCAAGCGATCAAGGCAGGCGCGAGAAGAACTGAAGTAGTCGGCCTGAAGAACAAATCTGGCGGCATGATTTTGAAAAGATTGCAAAGAAGAAAAGACGTAGGCTGGAAGACCACAGAGAAGGGAGTTGCAATAGTCCAATCTTGAGATGACTGATGAGACTGTGAGAGCAGCTGTGGTAGTAAAGAACGAAAAGTTACGTCACTGTTTTATGGGCCGTAAGTGGAAGTCAGACATAGAACGGAGCGCGTAACGCAACAACTAGAGACGAAATTGGAGTCCAGAGTGAAATCTAGAAGTTTAATTTTTGAAGAAATCATGAGAGTAGTGCTATCTAGGATAATTACACGGAGGAAGATGCACTTTGACTGCATGCAACGTGCTGTATGAAGGGAAGAAGAAAGGAGGCGCTATATGAAGGGAAGAAGAAAGGAGGCGCTATATGAAGGTAAGAAGAAAGGAGGCGCTATATGAAGGAAATGAGAAGTTGTCGGAGCTTGCGTGTCAAGCACACGAGTCAACATTTGCACTAAGGCGTAATGCTACTACTACTACTACTACTACTACTACTACTACTACTACTACTACTACTACTACTACTACTACTACTACTACTACTACTACTACTACTACTACTACTACTACTACTACTACTACTACTACTACTACTACTACTACTACTACTACTACTACTACTACTACTACTACTACTACTACTACTACTACTACTACTACTACTACTACTACTACTACTACTACTACTACTACTACTACTACTACTACTACTACTACTACTACTACTACTACTACTACTACTACTACTACTACTACTACTACTACTACTACTACTACTACTACTACTACTACTACTACTACTACTACTACTACTACTACTACTACTACTACTACTACTACTACTACTACTACTACTACTACTACTACTACTACTACTACTACTACTACTACTACTACTACTACTACTACTACTACTACTACTACTACTACTACTACTACTACTACTACTACTACTACTACTACTACTACTACTACTACTACTACTACTACTACTACTACTACTACTACTACTACTACTACTACTACTACTACTACTACTACTACTACTACTACTACTACTACTACTACTACTACTACTACTACTACTACTACTACTACTACTACTACTACTACTACTACTACTACTACTACTACTACTACTACTACTACTACTACTACTACTACTACTACTACTACTACTACTACTACTACTACTACTACTACTACTACTACTACTACTACTACTACTACTACTACTACTACTACTACTACTACTACTACTACTACTACTACTACTACTACTACTACTACTACTACTACTACTACTACTACTACTACTACTACTACTACTACTACTACTACTACTACTACTACTACTACTACTACTACTACTACTACTACTACTACTACTACTACTACTACTACTACTACTACTACTACTACTACTACTACTACTACTACTACTACTACTACTACTACTACTACTACTACTACTACTACTACTACTAGTTGAATCTCACCACGGCTTCTGAGCGTTCTTAGGTGGCTGCACGGTCCGATCCTTGCCTTAGAGTCTCTACCACAGACAGGACAGATGAAGACGTTGGACTTATCTTAGATGTCTTATTTTTTGATCCATTCTCCTGTCCTTCCTGCAGTTTGAAAGATTCTCCGCAACTGGCCTATTGACTTTAGAAAAATAAGATCTATGAATTATTAAAAATAGATCTATCAAAAATAGATAAAAAAAGTTAATTCATAAAAAACCATAAAGGACATCTTTGCAAAACCCATGAATAAATATTCTCATTTCCATAGAAAATTAATTTAATGAAAAAACAACTTCATAAAAACTCAGCGCTAGAATGTTTTTGTGGAATCCATGAGAATGATGAAGTGGAAAATAAAAAAACTTGATTAGCGCTATAAAAATTATTTGAAATTTTATGTTTTCAATTTTTATATTTAATCTTTTAATTCAAATAAATCAGGTTTTTTAAAAAAACATTTTGTTAAAATTTTTTTACTTTCAATTTTTTCATTTTTATTTTCATTCATCGTTTTTCTCCATTTTCACAAAAGTTTTGATTAGATATTAGAGAAAAAAATTATACGATCTTTTCTTTTGATTTTTACAACATAACTAACACTAAACAATGCTAATAAAAGAATTACGCTATAAAAATAAAAAGTTTTAGAGGTGAGAAGTAAATAAAAATAAAAATTATGGAAACATGAAAAATCAATTAATGGATAAAAACAAAAAAAAAATGTTTGAAAATTTGAAAAACAAAACTAAAAAAATAGTTATTATTGTGGAGATAGTTAATAAAATGGAAGTGATTATTTTTATATTACGTTGGAAAAAAACTAAAAAATAATTTAATTAATTGTAAAACCTAATTAAATTAAAAAATCAATTAAATGAAATAAATTAATTAATTAAAAAAGTTAATTTAATATAAAAATCAATTGATTAAAAAAAATTAATTAATAAAAAAGAAATTAAATGAAAATTTTATTGAATATAGAAAAATAAAAAAGCTATAAAAAAATAATCAAAACAAATAAACGAAAATTTAATTTTTTTTTTAATTTTTAATAAAAACTGTGAGCTTAAAAACAAAAAAAAATATGAAAAATTTTTAAAATTGAAAATTTTTGAAACCAAAGAAAATTTGAAAAAAAAAACAAATCATATCAAAATAAAAAAAAAAAACATAAATAAATACAAAATAAAAATAAAAAAATTAAAAATGTAAAAAAATTGATAAACATAAGAAAATAGAATGATAAGGATGAATTGACTTTCCTTCGTTGGAGGTGCCATAATAGCTGTTGATGACTCATGACTCCAATGAAATCATTCCAAATTGGCCCTCAGTCTCCGTCTTTATGAAGTATTTATTCATTTATTTATTTATTTATTTAATTAATTAATTAATTATTTATTTATTTATTTATTTATTTATTTATTTATTTATTTATTTATTTATTTATTTATTTATTTATTCATTTATTTTTTCATTTGTTTATTTATTTATTTATTTATTTATTTATTTATTTATTTATTTATTTATTTATTTATTTATTTATTTATTTATTTATTTATTTATTTATTTATTTATTTATTTATTTATTTATTTATTTATTTATTTATTTATTTATTTATTTATTTATTTATTTATTTATTTATTTATTTATTTATTTATTTATTTATTTATTTATTTATTTATTTATTTATTTATTTATTTATTTATTTATTTATTTATTTATTTATTTATTTATTTATTTATTTATTTATTTATTTATTTATTTATTTATTTATTTATTTATGTATTTATTTATTTATTTATTTATTTATTTATTTATTCATTCATTTATTTATTTATTTAATTATTTAAGAATTAAAAAAAATTTTTAGCTTATTTTTGTTTTATTTTTATCATTATTTTTCAAAAAAATCGTATTAGCGTGTTTTCCTGATTGATTTGTGGTCGTTCGTTCTTCTGTTTGTTCAGATGGTCTCTAGTGTTCTTCAAAGGATGGACGATGGAGGGATGGTAGGAGGGATGGAGGAGGGATGGGATGAGGGATGAGAGGAGGGATGGAGGAGGGATGGAAGAAAAGATAGAAAAAGGGGAAGAGGGATGAGAGGAGGGATGGAGAGACGGAGAGATGGAAGGATGGTAGGAGGAATGAAGGAGGATGGAGGGAATGGAAGATAGAAGATGAGGAGAGATAAGGTACTGAAGGATGGAAAGGAAAGAAGAAGCAAAAAATTGAGAAGAGGGACAAATGTTTTTGATTATTGCTAGGGAAGAAGAGTTGAAAGTAGGGAAGGGATTGAAGAGAGGGGTGGAAGATAAGGGGGCTAGGAGAGGTGAGGGAGGAGATGGGGAATATTGGAGATATGGATAGAGTTGAAAGGTTCAAACTAGAATGGGTTAAAAAGATAGGGGAGAGGATGAGGAGAGGGGTAAAAAGATGGAAGCAGTGATGGAGAAGTGGGGAGGAAGGATGATGAGAGGGGGGTGATGTTGTATGACGTTGCTCATGATGTGATTCAATGAAAACATAGTAATAACAACAACAAAAAAATAACAACAAAACATAACAACAACAACAAATAAAATCAAAATAATAACAACAATTATAACAACAACATTTAAAAGATTAATAATACTA
Organism: Branchellion lobata; assembly: GCA_947562095.1. Taxonomy (NCBI): domain Eukaryota; kingdom Metazoa; phylum Annelida; class Clitellata; order Hirudinida; family Piscicolidae; genus Branchellion; species Branchellion lobata. Next base: position 1,528,178 of record OX387258.1, on the reverse strand, counting down.
TTAATAACAAAAACAACAAAAATAGTTATAACAACAACAAAAATAGTAATAATACTTAAAACAACAACAACAACAACAAAAGCAACAACAATAGTTATGACAACAACAAAAATAGTAAAAATACTAACAACAACAAAGACAACAACAAAAACAACAACAAAGAACAAAAATAGTTATACTAACAACAAAAATAGTAATAATACTAACAACAATAAAAACAACAACAAAGTGATACGGAAATAGTTCCTTGATAGTGTCATTATGTGGTGTATACAATGGTATGTATATAATAATAATATAAACATGAAAGAAGAAAAATACAAATAAAATAATGATGAAATAATAAAAACAATAATAAAATAATTAAATATTTAAAAAAATAAAAAAATAATGAAATTAATAATAAAATAAAAATAAAAATAATAATAATCGAAGATAAAAATACAAATAATTGATGAAAATAATAATTAAAATTTAAATAAATAATAAAAATAAAAATTTGAATAAATAATAAAAATAAAATTTTGAATAAATAATAATACTTAAAATTCAAAACAATAATAATAATAATTGAGAAGAATAATAAAAATTATTTTATATAAAAAAAATCAAATATTCGAATAAAAATTCAAAAAATGTTTTTTATAATAACACTAATTATTTTAAAAATAAAAATAAAAATAAAATAGAAACAAAAATGAGATAAAAATGAAAATAAATTAAAAAAGAAAATAAAAATAAAAATAAAATAAAAATAAAATGAAAATAAAATGAAAATAAAATGAAAATAAAAAACAAAATGGAAATAAAAATAAAATGGAAATAATCAAATATAATAATAAAAATGAACAAATAAATTAAGAATAATAATAATAATAATAATAATAATAATAATAATAATAATAATAATAATAATAATAATAATAATAATAATAATAATAATAATAATAATAATAATAATAATAATAATAATAATAATAATAATAATAATAATAATAATAATAATAATGATGAACAAATAAATTAATAATAAATAATGAACAAATCAACTAATGACAGAATAAAAGATTACGAGGCATCATGATAAAACAGGGCTGTGCATGAATTATTGCGATAGCAAAGCATGATGAATTGTAACCAAAAACTCAAAATAAGATCGAAAAACTAAAAAGATGAAGTGAAAAAACTGAATCAATGAACGATGAGTAACAAAATGGGATTAAGAGGGATGGAGGAGATGAGGGCGCAGTTGAAAAACTATCAAAATATAATGAAGGACAATAAAAATACAATAAATTGAAATAAAATACAATTGAAATACAATTGAAATACAATTGAAATACAATTGAAATACAATTGAAATACAATTGAAATACAATTGAAATACAATTGAAATACAATTGAAATACAATTGAAATACAATTGAAATACAATTGAAATACAATTGAAATACAATTGAAATACAATTGAAATACAATTGAAATACAATTGAAATACAATTGAAATACAATTGAAATACAATTGAAATACAATTGAAATACAATTGAAATACAATTGAAATACAATTGAAATACAATTGAAATACAATTGAAATACAATTGAAATACAATTGAAATACAATTGAAATACAATTGAAATACAATTGAAATACAATTGAAATACAATTGAAATACAATTGAAATACAATTGAAATACAATTGAAATACAATTGAAATACAATTGAAATACAATTGAAATACAATTGAAATACAATTGAAATACAATTGAAATACAATTGAAATACAATTGAAATACAATTGAAATACAATTGAAATACAATTGAAATACAATTGAAATACAATTGAAATACAATTGAAATACAATTGAAATACAATTGATATACAATTGAAATACAATTGAAATACAATTGAAATACAATATGAAGGCAGTAAAAATCACAATAAAAATAAAAAAACGCACGCTGAAAATGTAAAAAAAAAAAATAATGAAAAGAAGAAACAAAATATGAAAATGGAGAAAAATTTATAGAAAAAAAAACTAAAAAAATATTAAAGAAATGGAAAAAAATTAAAAAAGTGAAAAGAAAAAAAAGAAAAATAGAGAAATTAAAAAAGATTTCAAAATTCAAATAAAATAAAAAAGATTTTATGAAAAAATGGTTTTGAATGTAAAATTAATTGAAAAATATGAAAAATAGAAAAACTTTTCTTATTAGACTGAATTATTTTCCACATTGAAAAATTGTTTTCACTTAAAAAAATTTTTTTTTACATTAAAAAAAGGAGTTTTATATAAAAATGAAGCGCCTTACAAAACTGCTTGACATTAAAAAATGTTTTCAAATAAAAAAAATAATTTCTAATTAAAAAAATACTCTCAAAATCAAAAATGGATTTTCACACATTAAAGTTTTATATGATTTCACGCAAAACTCTGATTTATAACTTCAATAACTTTTTGAAAACTGCTTTCTAACTTTATAAAAAATTTTCATTGAAAACAAAATTTAAAAAAATTTTGTTTTATGTTTTAAAAATTCAAAAAAAAATTCTCAAATTTTTTTAAACCTCACAAACGAATCTCATGATAAAAATTCGTTTTTTTACATAAAAAAAAATTAATAAAAAATATTTTAAAAAAAATTAATAAAAAATATTAAAATTATTTTTGAAAATCAGTGAGTTATTATCAAAAGTGTTTATCATTTTTGTTTTCAAACAAAAAAAAACTATTAAAAAAAAGTTGATAAAAAAAATGATTATTGACATGTTTAAAATCGTTTTGATATATATTTCGAAAATTTTCAAATAAAAAAAAACAAAAAAAAACAAAAAAAATGTTGAAAATTATTAATGTCTACCAAAAATGAGGTTTGAAAAAAAAAATTCAGTTAAAATTTTTATTGAAAAATTATTTAAAAAATGGTTGAAGTCTCAGAATGAAAAATAATATGAAATAAAAATTAAATTTAGATAGAAATAGTAAAAAAGTTTTTTTCAATGAACAATTATAGATGTTTCTGGATTGGATAAAAACTGAAAAAATAAAAAAAATGTTTTTGCAGGCAATTGAAAAACAAAAAAACTTTGAAAAAATAACAGTGAAGACATCGCTGAATTTAAATACGTTTTGCCAGGTTGATGAATTGGTTTTGCTCTCTTTCACAAAGCATTGTTAATGTTTTGAATTTTTTTTTTGAATTTTAAAGTGAACCTTTTTTTGTTTTTTGAGTTTTTTTTTAAATTTTTTTTTCAAACAGAAACACAGAAAAAGATTGATTACACCGAGGAAAATATCTCAAACAAACACTTTTTAACAAATTTTCCATTGTATAAAAAAAATTTAAAAAATCAAATAATTTTTTTTATTATGAGAAAAACTCGGAAAAAATTTCAAAAAATGTAAAGTTTTGAAATTAATTTTTCAGAACTGCATTTTGAAGAAAATATTAGGGTTTCAAAATTTAAAAAAAATTAAAATGATTAATTATAATAATAAAAATAAAATAATCGAAGCCAGTTAAAAAAATACAAAAATGAATGATAACAAGGTTCAAGGTAATTTTTCAAGTTGGATTTGTTTGAAAAATGAAATTTTGAAACAAAAAAATGACAAACCAATTTTTTAATAATCAGAAGGAGAAGATAAAAATGAAGGAAGACAAAAACAAAAAAAATGATGAAAAAAAAAATTGAAAAAAAAAGAAAACATGAAAAAAGATAAAAAGAAAAAGAAAAAAAAAGAAAGAAAAAAAAATAGTAAAATAAATCGAAGACAAGTTAATAAAAAAAACACAAAAATAAGGAAAAGGGAAAGAAGAGAAAAAAAGAAGAGAAAAATAGAAAAGAAAACTTGAAAAACTGAAGAGAAAAGATAAAATGATAAAAAGAAGAAGAAGAAGAAGAATAGAAATAGAAAAAAAATGATGAAAAAGAAAAAAGACAAAAAAATAAAGAAAAATGAAAAAAAAAGACAAAAAAATTTGAAAAAAGACAAAAAAAGAAAAAGAGAAAAATGACAAAAAGGAAGAAGAAAAAATAAATAGTAACGAAGGTTTGGATGGATTCGTTGTATCGTTCGTGTTCCTTTGTTTGTGGGCATGGATGAACAGAAAAACACATGAAAGTATGAATGAATAAAATATATGAAGAGCGAAAGCAATGGATGGATGGGTGGATGAATGAAGTGAAGTAATGGATAGATGGGTGGATGAATGAATGAATGAATAAATGAATGAAGTGAAGTAATGGATGGATGGGTGGATGAATGAATGAATGGATAAAGTGAGAAATCAATAAATGACTGAATAAATAGTTCGATAAAGAAATTAATCAACAGATGGATGGATGGATGAATGACTGAATGAAAGAATGAGTAAAAAGAGAAATTAATAGATGGATGGATGGATGGATGGATGGATGAATAAAAAAATGAATAAAGAAAGAAATTAATATATAGATGGGAAGATGGATAGATGAAGATGATGATGCCAGAGTGGATAAAGGAATAGACAGCTGTATGATTGATTGAATGAGTAAATGAATTGTTGGATGAATGAAAAAATTAATGAAACTTTAATCCATGAAAAAAAAAGATGAAAAAATGAATAATAAATAGATAGATGGATGGATGAATGGATGAATAGAAGGATAGATGGAAAGGTGTATGAATAAAAGGATAAATGAAAGAATAGATAAATGGTTGAATGAATAGGATAGATAGACGGATGGATGGATGGATGGATGGATGGATGGATGGATGGATGGATGGATAGATAGACGGATGGATGGATGGATGGATGGATGGATGGATGGATGGATAGATAGACGGATGGATGGATGGATGGATGAATGAATGGATGGATGGATGGATGGATGGATGGATGGATGAATGAATGGATGGATGGATGGATGGATGGATGGATGGATGGATGGATGGATGGATGGATGGATGGATGGATGCTCAAAGGTCCGGGTAAGAGACTCATTCGATCTCAATACATCAACCGCGCATGTTGTTACTACTACTTTAGTTGAGTTTTTTTATGTTTTCTTCTTTTTATTATTATTATTATTATTATTATTATTATTATTATTATTATTATTATTGTTATTATTATTATTATTATTATTATTATTATTATTATTATTATTATTATTATTATTATTATTATTATTATTATTATTATTATTATTATTATTATTATTATTATTATTATTATTATTATTATTATTATTATTATTATTATTATTATTATTATTATTATTATTATTATTATTATTATTATTATTATTATTATTATTATTATTATTATTATTATTATTATTATTATTATTATTATTATTATTATTATTATTATTATTATTATTATTATTATTATTATTATTATTATTATTATTATTATTATTATTATTATTATTATTATTATTATTATTATTATTATTATTATTATTATTATTATTATTATTATTATTATTATTATTATTATTATTATTATTATTATTATTATTATTATTATTATTTTTTTTTTTTGTTTTTTTTTTTTTTTTTTTTGTTTTTTTTTTTTTTTATTATTATCATTCGTTTTGTTGTTGTTTCCACGTTCTTATTTTTTGTTATTTGTATTTTTTTGTTATCTCTTTGTTTTTTCTTACTTTTGTTTCATTCCTTTTTTTCGTTACATGAAATTGTTGTTGTTGCAAAGCTTTTTTTATCTATTTTTTTATTTTTCATTTTTTTTTTCAGTTTAAAAAATTTTTTGTACTAAAATAAAATCAATTAATTTTAATTGAATTTTGTTTTTTTGTTTTCTATCAGTACTGTTTTTGTTTTTATAAATATTATTTTTATGTTATTCAGTTTTTTTTTATTTATTTTTTTTATTATTAAATTTAAGTTTCAAAACGCTAGAGTAAAAAAACTAAGTTATACGTATTTTTTTATTTTTTCTTTTTTTCATATTTATTTTATTTTTTTTTAATTCATTTTTTCAAATCGATTTTTCATTCAGTGATAATTAATTATTCTCTTATATATTATCAGTCTTTTTTATTTTATTACTTATTTATATATTATTATTTTTCCTTATTTATTTATTTACTTATTTTTCATATTATTATCCTTATTTATTTTTATCTTTCTCATTATTTTCATATTATTATTATTATTTATTTATTTATTTTTTATATTATTATCCTTATTTATTTTTATCTTTCTCATTACTTACATATTTTTATTTTTATTTATTTTTTTTATTCTCATATTAACCTCTATCTCAATATTATTATTCATTTATATATTATCATTCAATTTTTTTTTATCATTTGTTTTTTAGTACCACTAATCAAACAAAACTCTTCAAAAAAAAATTTTTTTTTCTTCTGTGGTTTCAACGGACCAATCACACCACACTTGGACTCCCCTATCCGACTTTTATCTTTTTTTCATTTTCATTTTGCTCAGTCAGTTGTGTATTTTTATCGTTTTTTGTTTTGTTTCTTATAATTTTTATTATTATTATTCACTTATTTCTATATTGAAGTTTTTTTTAATAATATTTTTCATGTTCATTTTTTTGTTGAAATATTGTTTCTTGAACTATTTTTCAAATTCATTTCCAATATTCACTTTTTTTTTTCTTTTTTTTGTTTTTTTTTATTTGTTTTTTTTATTTTCGTTTTTTTTCCACTTATAAAAGTTTATTAATTTTTCATGTTATTAGGTTTTTATGATATTATTTTTTTAAATCATTTTTTATTTTTTTACGTTGTTATTTTTCTTTCATTTTTCAATATATCCCATGTTTTTATTGTTTAATTTTTTCAATATTATCTTTTTTGAGTTTTTAATTTCTTTTATAATTTTTTTTGTTTTTCTTTGTTTTTCTATTGATACTTCGTTTTTCTTCCTTATTATTATATATTTTTTTCAAAAAGATTTTCATCCAATTATGCATCAAATGACCATTCCAATTTTCACCATAGTTTTGATTTCAGAATTTTTTTGAATTTTTATTTTTCAAATTATAACTCTTTTTTTAAATTTTTTACCCAATCAGTATTTCATTTTTTTAATTTTTCATAGTTTCCTGTTTATATGTATTTTTTCGACTAAAGTTTTTCACCACTCTTTCGAAGTTCTTCACACTCAAATGATTTTTATTATTGGCATTAAAACTTGCAAAAATGAAAACAAAAATTATTTTGATTAATGGTAGTATAATTTGTAAAAATAAAAAAAATTATTATTTTGATTATTCGTTGTATATTCATTCATTCATTCATTCATTCATTCATTCATTCATTCATTCATTCATTCATTCATTTATTCTTTCATTCATTCATTCATTCATTCATTCATTCGTTCATTCATTCATTCATTCATTCATTCATTCATTCATTCATTCATTCATTCATTCATTCATTCATTCATTCATTCATTCATTCATTCATTCATTTATTCATTCATTCATTCATTCATTCATTCATTCATTCATTCATTCATTCATTCATTCATTCATTCATTCATTCAGTCATTCATTCATTCATTCATTCATTCATTCATTCATTCATTCATTCATTCATTCATTCATTCATTCATTCATTCATTCATTCATTCATTCATTCATTCATTCATTCATTCATTCATTCATTCATTCATTCATTCATTCATTCATTCATTCATTCATTCATTCATTCATTCATTCATTCATTCATTCATTCATTCATTCATTCATTCATTCATTCATTCATTCATTCATTCATTCATTCATTCATTCATTCATTCATTCATTCATTCATTCATTCATTCATTCATTCATTCATTCATTCATTCATTCATTCATTCATTCATTCATTCATTCATTCATTCATTCATTCATTCATTCATTCATTCATTCATTCATTCATTCATTCATTCATCCATCCATTCATTCATTCATTCATCCATTCATCCATTCATTCATTCATTCATCCATTCATCCATTCATCCATTCCTATATTTACATCAAAAACATAATTGAAAATTCTACTATAAGGGTAAAAGTTTTTTTATACAAGATTTGACATAAAAAAAAAAAGCTGACTTCTGTTAGTTTTCATTCAAAAACTAATTTTTTGTCTGTTTTTTGAACGTCACATCATTAAATATTCAACTTTCGAAGCAATGATTTCGAAATAAAAACTCACCTTTCTAAAGGACTTTTCCTCTTTTGTGGCTTACTTTGAAAAATAAACTTTTGAAAAAAAAACTCAAAATAAAAAAATATAAAAACTCAGAATAGGATCTAATAGAGCTGAAAACCTGAATAATGAGGATGGTGGTGATTGAGTTCAAAAGTGCCTCTCGTTAACTTCTTTTTTTTCGAATAAAAAGTTTTTCACTGGTTTAATTTTTGTTTTGTTTTGTTTTTTTTTTTCAATCAGTCTCACTTATTTTTATTTTTTACCAAATTTTTTAGTTTATTTTTTAAATTTATTTTGCCATATTTTGAAAATAAGTTTTTCAATATTTTTTCTCGTTTATTCCAAAAACATTTCTCACACTTCTTCTTATCCAGAGTTTACTTTTCATAGAGTTGTAAATTTCCTCAAATTGGAAAGTATTTCTCATTCCTTCATTCATTCATTCATTCATTCATTCATTCATTCATTCATTCATTCATTCATTCATTCATTCATTCATTCATTCATTCATTCATTCATTCATTCATTCATTCATTCATTCATTCATTCATTCATTCATTCATTCATTCATTCATTCATTCATTCATTCATTCATTCATTCATTCATTCATTCATTCATTCATTCATTCATTCATTCAATCATTCATTCATTCATTCATTCATTCATTCATTCATTCATTCATTCATTCATTCATTCATTCATTCATTCATTCATTCATTCATTCATTCATTCATTCATTCATTCATTCATTCATTCATTCATTCATTCATTCATTCATTCATTCATTCATTCATTCATTCCTTCATTCATTCATTCATTCATTCATTCATTTTCCATACATCTATTCATTCCTTCATTCACTCATTCATTCATATTATAACTAAATTATTGATCTGTTATCTTTTCTCAGGCAGTTTTTTTTCAGCTAAGCTTATTTGTTTTTCTTTTTTTTTTCAATTTTTCTTTTTCACTTTTTTTATTTTTTGATTTGATTTAATAAACCAACATAAATTCATAAGCGTCCCGGTTGCTTCTCGGATTCCCAGCAAATATATTTATATTTTGTTTTATTTTTTTATTAATTTTTCATTATTTATTATTAATATCATTATTATTTATTATTATTATCATTATCATTATTATTTATTATTACTATTACTAATTATTTTTATTTTCATTTATTCATTGTTATTTATTATTATTTTTATTATCATTATTATTATTATTATTATTATTATTATTATTATTATTATTATTATTATTATTATTATTATTATTATTATTATTATTATTTTTATTTTTATTATTATTATTATTATTATTATTATTATTATTATTATTATTATTATTATTATTATTATTATTATTATTATTATTATTATTATTATTATTATTATTATTATTATTATTATTATTATTATTATTATTATTATTATTATTATTATTCTTATTATTATTATTATTATTCTTATTATTATTATTATTATAATTAATATTATTATTATTATTATTATTATTATTATTATTATTATTATTATTATTATTATTTTTATTATTATTATTTATATTATTATTATTATTATTATTATTATTATTATTATTATTATTATTATTATTATTATTATTATTATTATTATTATTATTATTATTATTATTATTATTATTATTATTATTATTATTATTATTATTATTATTATTATTATTATTATTATTATTATTATTATTATTTTAATTATTATTATTATTTTTATTTTTATTATTATTTATGTTATCATTATTATTATTATTATTTTATTATTATTATTATTATTATTATTATTATTATTATTATTATTATTATTATTATTATTATTATTATTATTATTATTATTATTATTATTATTATTATTATTATTATTATTATTATTATTATTATTATTATTATTATTATTATTATTATTATTATTATTATTATTATTATTATTTCTATTATTATTATTCATTATTATTATTCATTATTATCATTATATTATTATATCCTAATATTAATATTTTAGTATTAATAATTTTATTAAACTTCAATGATTCTTTCAGATATTTTTGAAAATAAAAAATAAAAATTATTTTTGACTTGCAACATAACGCAATAAAAATACAAACATATTTATGATGGCAGTTTAGCAGCGAGTTTTGAAAAATTTAATGAATAAACTATAAAAAAAAGAAAAAAGAAAAAAATGACAAGTTATTTTTTTGGTTTTTCAAATAAAAAATAGATTAGAGTTTGAAAAATAAAAGTTAGTATATGGTTAATTTGAAGAAAACTTTGAAGATGAAGAAAAACTAGGATCTTCGAAAATGAAAAAAAAAAGGAATATAGAAAAACTTTTGATTATGAAAAATTTTGTTTGGAAAGCCAATTACTTTTGAACATGCAAAAATGTAGCGTTGATGAGAAAAATTGAATCTTGAGTTTTGAAAAATTGTTTTAAAAATTCTAGTATGGAAAAAAACCAAATGCCGGAGAAAAATTAAATTTTTTTAAAATGAAAGTTTTGAGTAGTGAAACTTATACTAAAAAAATACGATCACACACGAAAATTCTGATTAGAAAAAAAAAATGTTTTCTGACTATTAGCATAATGAAAAAAATTAAAAAAATAATTTTGGAAGGTTAAAATTGAACATTCGAAAGAATTCAAAACAAAATCCAATATTGAAAATTAAAAAAAAACGTTTAAACTATAGTTAAAATTAAAAAAATTAAATTGGAGATGTTTTAAAATAAAAAAAATAAAAAAAATAAAAACGTAAATCTGAAAAAAAAATTTTTTTCTAAATTCAAAACAAAAATGTTTTTTCCAATTTATCTGAGTCAACAGGACTGGTATATTGGGAAAAGGAGCATAAATCAATTACCTATGATCATTTTTAATCAAACATTAAAAAAATTATTTTCTCATGTTTTTCAAAAATCATTTTGCATTGGTTCGTTTTGTTTTGCTTATTTTGTTTCTTGTTTTTCAACTTTTTGGAGTTTTTTTCTCTTGAGTTTATTCATATTTTAATAATTTTTTAATTATTTTTTCAATTTTGATTTTTCTAGATTTTTTTTTTCGTATTTGAAAATCCAGTTTCAGATCAATTTTATTTTCACAAACCTTTTAGTGAACTTGAAAAAAAAAACTCAACTCAAACAAAATAAAAAAAATATTGATAATAAAAACCAAGTAGAAAAAAATGATTTGTCAGAGGTACTGTCATAAAACCACTAAATGAACCAATCTCCAACTTTTCGTTCACTGTGGTGGTGACTTCAACCACACCACTTGCCCATGTTCTTCTTTAACCACCTTAGTCTTCTACCTCAGCCTTCTTTGTCTTCTATCTCAGCCTTCTTTGTCTTCTACCTCAGCCTTCTTTGTCTTCTGCCTCAGCCTTCTTTGTCTTCTACCTCAGCTTTCTTTGTCTTCTACCTCAGCTTTCTTAGTCTTCTGCCTCAGCCTTTTTTGTCTTCTACCTCAGCCTTTTTTGTCTTTTGCTTCAGCTTTCATAGTCTTCTGCCTCAGACAAACCGTCCAAGGAATGACCACCTGACAAAGTCTCCAGACTGTCGGGTCTGTCTAGAGCATTTGGAAATTAATGATATCAAAAGTGAATTCATGTTTGTTGGCAGTCCTGCTTTGCTGCCCATATCTGATCTCCTTAGTGTTGTCACCCTAGATAGCACTACTCTCACAACCTCTTCCAAAATCAAACTTCTGGGCGTTATTTTCAATTTTAATTTCAAGCTTTTTCAAACTACTAAAAACTCATCTTCACCATGACTTTATTCTAACTTAATCATCGATTGATCCTAAGCGCCTTTGAAGCAACCTAATTTGCGAACTGTGCGCTATAAAAATGAAATTTATTCATTCAGATTCATTATAATGATGATGATGATGATGAAAAATAAATAAATTGAGTTTTAAAAAATGAGTTTCGAAAAAAAAAGAAAAAAGAAAAATGTGAGAATAGAAAACTTGAAAGTTATTCCAGGGTGAAAAAAACGACCAAAAATAGAATTCAAAACTAGTTTTTTTCACTTTTAGAGTTTTTCATAGGATTTTTTTCCACTAAGATCTGTCCGTTTCACTTTGTAAAAAAAAAAATTTTTTTATCTTTTGAAAATTAAAAAAAATTTTTTTTTCTTCTAAGATTCACAGATTGAAAAAACTATATCTTTTTAGAAAGTTACTTATAAAAAACGAAAAAAAAATTCCAAGAATAGCCAAAACTTCAAAAAAATTAAAAAAAACAGCTGATGTTTTTTTGAAAAACTGTTTGACGATTATTGGAATTTTTTTCTGAGTTTTTATAATAACATTTTTTGAAATTTTTGAGAGTTAATTAAGAACTTTTTGAAAACTTCTATAGAATTTTCCAGATATTTTCAAAAGTTTTGCGCTGAAAAGATAGAAAAATAAAAACAAAACATTATTTTTATTTAAAAATTTGAGGAATGATTATTCAAAAAAAAATGAATCTGTTGCTATGGAAATAATCAAAAGTGAAGAAATGTTACAAAATTATGAAAACTTTTTAGCAAAAACAAAAAAACTATAAAAAAATTATCGTTTTGAAAAATGAAAAATAATGACCGTATGAAAAGGTATTTTTAAAATATAAAAAAAATTAAAAAATGGTTTCAAGAATTTTTTCGAGTTTGAAAAATCAAAATCATTTTTATGACTCAGAAACCGCAGTGGTATGAAGGAGGTTTGGAACTCGCTTGGATTTGACTAAGCACGTGTGAGGGATGGCTGGATGGTGGAGTGATGGCGGATGAATGGTGAAGTCTCGGTGAATGGGGGATGAATTCTTGGTGAATGGGGAATTCATTATTGTTGGATGAGGGATGAATTCTTGGTGGATGGGGAATGCCTTCTTGTTGGATGGGGGATGAATTCTTGGTGAATGGGGAATTCATTCTTGTTGGATGGGGGATGAATTCTTGGTGGATGGGGAATTCATTATTGTTGGATGGGGGATGAATTCTTGGTGAATGGGGAATTCATTCTTGTTGGATGGGGGATGAATTCTTGACGGATGGGGAATGAATTATCAGTAAGTGATTTTTTCAAACAATGGAAAAATATGCATGTGTGGATGGATGAAGGAGTAGAGAAGACTGTAAAGGATGGGTGGAGGAGTGGAGGAAGATGTGAGGATGAATGGAGGAGTGGAGGAGGATGTGAGGATGAATGGAGGAGTGGAGGAGGATGTGAGGATGAATGGAGGAGTGGAGGAGGATGTGAGGATGAATGGAGGAGTGGAGGAGGATGTGAGGATGTATGGAAGAGTGGAGGAGGATGTGAGGATAGATGGAAGAGTGGAGGAGGATGTGAGGATGGGTGGAAGAGTGGAGAAGGATATGTGAGTAAGTTATATTGTATGAATTATTTTAGATAAACGGTTTTATATAAATATATAAAGATACATATTGTACAAACTTCTTTTCATAAACTTGCTTGAATAAACTCTAGTATATGCCTTTTTATGGGCTGGTGGTTGTTTGATGATGAACAAATTATCGTAGAAGAGAATGAATTATGGATGAATTATGGATGAATTATGGATGAAGTATGAATGAATTTTGAATAAAATGAGTATGAAGGATGGATGAATGACGGATGAATGATGGATGAATTCTGAATAAGTTATTATTGAATGATAGATGAATGATGGATGAATGATGGATGAATAATTGATGAATGATGGATGAATGATGGATGAAAGGTGGATGAATGATGGATGAATTATGAATGAATTGTGAATGAATGATGGATGAATGATGGATGAATGATGGATGAATGATGGATGAATGATGGATGAAAGGTGGATGAATTATAAATGAAGGATGG
>OX387258.1:1444109-1506609 GCA_947562095.1 Branchellion lobata | reverse complement strand
CACTTTTTGCTGCAAAACACGAATATTTTCAAAAAATCCGTTATTTTTTTAGTGATTCCAACCATTCCGGAACCTTCTCCATCATTTTCATGACTTAAAAAAAAAAAATTTTTTTTAATTTTTTCAACAAAAATTTTTTTTCAAACATTAAAAAAATTTCAATCTTAAAAAAAAAAATTATTTAAAAAAAAAATGTTAATTTTTCAAAAGATTTTTCAATATTTCAAAATAAAACTTTTAAATTTAAACTTCACAAGGATTAATACTTCCATAATCAAGTTTTTCGATAACAAAAAAACAAAATGAAGTGACTAAAAGTGAATTTATGCACGAATTATAAACGTCACAACCTCGAGTCTATTTATAACGCTACACGCGAAGGATGAAAGATGGATAGATGAGTGGTAGATGTGTGGGTGATGGATGGGTGATGGATGGGTGATGGATGGATGGGTGATGTATGGGTGATGGATGGGTGATGGATGGGTGATGGATGGATGGATGGGTGATGGATGGGTGATGGATGGGTGATGGATGGGTGATGGATGGATGGGTGATGTATGGGTGATGGATGGGTGATGGATGGGTGATGGATGGATGGATGGGTGATGGATGGGTGATGGATGGGTGATGGATGGGTGATGGATGGGTGATGGATGGGTGGTGGATGGGTGATGGATGGGTGATGGATGGATGGATGAGTGGTAGATGTAAGGGTGATGGATGGGTGATGTATGGGTGATGGATGGGTGATGGATGGGTGATGGATGGGTGATGGATGGGTGATGGATGGGTGATGGATGGGTGATGGATGGATGGATGAGTGGTAGATGTAAGGGTGATGGATGGGTGATGGATGGGTGATGGATGGGTGATGGATGGGTGATGGATGGGTGATGGATGGGTGATGGATGGGTGATGGATGGGTGATGGATGGATGGATGGGTAATAGGTGTATGAGTGATAAATGTATGGGTGATGGATGGATGATGGATGGGTGATGGATGGATGGATGAGTGGTAGATGTATGGGTGATGGATGGGTGGATGATGGATGGGTGAGTGAAAGATAGATAAGTGATGGATGGGTGATGGATGGATGGTGATGGATTAACGATGGAGGAGTAGAGAAATGAGAAATGTCATACCAGATGGGAAGCAATTTGTGCATGGTTGGAAGATGGAAAGTAAATGAATCAATGAATGAGCTGATGAAGAAAAAGAACAAATGAAGAAAAGATTGGAAAGGTGGAAGAATCAATAAAAGAATGAAGGCTAAAGAAAGAAATGAAGGAAGAAGTGATCGAAAGAGTGTAGACTGAGGAAAGGGAAAGTGAATAAAAAAATGTAGACTAAATAAAAGAATGAATGAGGAAGTGAATGAATGTAGACTAAATAAAAGAATGAATGAGGAAGTGAATAAGTGAATGTAGACTAACTAAAAGAATGAATGAAGAAGTGAATAAGTGAATGTAGACTAAATAAAAGAATGAATGAGGAAGTGAATAAGTGAATGTAGACTAAATAAAAGAATGAATGAAGAAGTGAATCAATGTAGACTAAATAAAAGAATGAATGAGGAAGTGAATGAGTGAATGTAGACTAAATAAAAGAATGAATGAGGAAGTGAATGAGTGAATGTAGACTAAATAAAAGAATGAATGAGGAAGTGAATGAGTGAATGTAGACTAAATAAAAGAATGAATGAGGAAGTGAATAAGTGAATGTAGACTAAATAAAAGAATGAATGAAGAAGTGAATCAATGTAGACTAAATAAAAGAATGAATGAGGAAGTGAATGAGTGAATGTAGACTAAATAAAAGAATGAATGAGGAAGTGAATAAGTGAATGTAGACTAACTAAAAGAATGAATGAAGAAGTGAATAAGTGAATGTAGACTAAATAAAAGAATGAATGAGGAAGTGAATAAGTGAATGTAGACTAAATAAAAGAATGAATGAAGAAGTGAATCAATGTAGACTAAATAAAAGAATGAATGAGGAAGTGAATGAGTGAATGTAGACTAAATAAAAGAATGAATGAGGAAGTGAATAAGTGAATGTAGACTAACTAAAAGAATGAATGAAGAAGTGAATAAGTGAATGTAGACTAAATAAAAGAATGAATGAGGAAGTGAATAAGTGAATGTAGACTAAATAAAAGAATGAATGAAGAAGTGAATCAATGTAGACTAAATAAAAGAATGAATGAGGAAGTGAATGAGTGAATGTAGACTAAATGAAAGAATGAATGAGGAAGTGAATGAGTGAATGTAGACTAAATAAAAGAATGAATGAGGAAGTGAATGAGTGAATGTAGACTAAATAAAAGAATGAATGAAGAAGTGAATCAATGTAGACTAAATAAAAGAATGAATGAGGAAGTGAATGAGTGAATGTAGACTAAATAAAAGAATGAATGAGGAAGTGAATGAGTGAATGTAGACTAAATAAAAGAATGAATGAAGAAGTGAATCAATGTAGACTAAATAAAAGAATGAATGAGGAAGTGAATAAGTGAATGTAGACTAAATGAAAGAATGAATGAGGAAGTGAATAAGTGAATGTAGACTAAATAAAAGAATGAATGAAGAAGTGAATAAGTGAATGTAGACTAAATAAAAGAATGAATGAGAAAGTGAATGAGTGAATGTAGACTAAATAAAAGAATGAATGGGGAAGAAGTCGGAAGAATAGAACGTCATGGAGTATAGTGGAATCTCATCAAAAGGAACGTCAATCACATGTACTGCAAGTCAATTTAAAAGTGAATCGGTTTATCGAGTTAATATATTAATTATTAATTATTAATATTTATTATAAATATTTATTATTTATATTTATTATTCATTATTTAAATATTGTCTTTAATTTTTTATTTGAGTATTTCAATTGTTCTTGTATTTAATTAACTTTTAAATTTAGTTATTAAGTATTTGGCCTTGAAACTCTACGGGTTAACGCCACTATAATAAAAATTCGTGTTTTTATTTTATTGTATTGTATTTAAGTTGTATTGTATTGTATTGTATTGTATTGTTTTGTTTTGTTTTGTATTGTTTTTTTTTGTATTTTATTGTATTATATTTTGTATTTTTATTAATTATTTAATGTATTATTATTAAAAGTATTTTTTTAAGTTTGAGTTGGTTGATTCTTTTTTACCGTTTTTTTTGTTTCTTTTTTAATTAAAAATTTTTTTTTTATAACATCACTATGTTTTTTTTCAATTCAATAATATCCTTATAAATAAAAAAAAAGCATAATTTTATCTTCATTATTTTTCTTATTATTTTTCTTTTTTTTAATTTTTGTTTTCCATTTTTTCTATATTCCCTCCATTCATAGCTTCATTGCTCATTTTCCTGAATCTTTTGTTTTTCCGTCATTCCATTGTTGAGTTTTGCACTCTCATGTCGAGTTATCGTTTTTTTTTTGTTTTTTATCTTCTCAGTGAAAAACATTGCCTCTTCTTTCACCTTTAATTATTTTTCTTTATTTTTATTTTTAATTTTTTTATTTTTCAACATCAAGTTTTTATCAAAATTATTGAATTAATATCATTTTTCAATTTTTATCAACTTCTTTTTTTTTCTCAACACCAGCTTTTTCTGTTTGTTTTTTTGTTTTGTTTTTTTTTTGTTTTTTTCAGTTATTGTTTAGATTTATTATTTTTTTTTTCACATTAATTGAGTTATTTTTATTTTATCATTTATTTATCACTTCAATATTCTTCTTTCATGCTGTGAGTGTCATTGGCGGGACTCGAAGCGATGACTTTCGAATCAGTATTTAAGTTTTGTAACTCTGAATTAATACCTTTTGGACTCTTCCAGCGTTGAGTATTAAAAATTATGAAAAAAATTAAATTAAAAAAAAATAATGAATTAAAATGTAATCAAATATTGTTTTGCAACCGAAGTTTTTTTTTGAATATTAAGAAAATGAACTTGAATTTTAGAAAAATGATATATAAAAAAATTGAATTTTTCAATTTTTTTAAAGAAAATGGATTCAATAGAGAATGTGAATACAAACGATTCACATTCATGAGTGTGGATGATTTGACATTACGTAAAAAATGTTTTAAAAATGAAAAAAAATGACTGACATGTCAGAAAAAAAAACTGAAAAGTTTGAAAAAAAGAAAATAAAGAAAAACCATGGTTAAGAAAAAAAAGAAAAAAAAGAAAAGAAAAATAGATTTAGAACAAAAAAATGAATAACTTAAAAAAATAAAAACTGTGATGAAAGTAGTACTAGAAAAAAAAAATAAAAAAATAAATTGAGTTTTGAAGTCGAGACAAAAATGAGGTTTGAAAATAATTTATTTTTATCTTATTTAACAAATAAAAATTTGTAATAAAAAAAATAATTTAAAAAAAAAAACAATTTTTGGTTTGAAAAAACTTTAATCGAACACAAAGCAACTAAATGGTTAATAAAAAAATTTTGTTAATTCAAATAAATTTAAAAAAAATTTAAAAAAATATTTTGATGATGAAATATGGAATAAAAACTATAGAAAAAATTTTTCAGACGAGAAAAAAACTTTTGTAGAAAAAGACTCGGAATAAGTGGTTCCATTGTAGTCAATTTCCATCAAAACTTTTGTTATCTATTTTTAACGGCTGTTTTTTTTTGTTTTTTTCGTTTTCAAAAAGTCTCCATTCATTTTTTTCCACTTCAAATCGCGTGTTTTCAGCTAAACCTTTTATTTTTTTCAACACTTTTCTTTTTTTTCTAAAATTTTTTTATTATTTTGTTATTCAAGCTTATTGTTTTGCATTTTAACGAAAGGTTTTTCATTATGAAAAATCTGTTCCCCATTCAAAAGCCTTCCATCTTATGAATGATTTGAATATTTTGCAAGGTTTTTTGAAAATCTTTGTTTCTCAATGTTTTTCGTCGTTTTCCCGTCCAAAATAGGGTTACTTACGAGATAATGGCGCTCTGTGGGAATTAGCCAGAGGCGCTAATGTAGTAGTAGTAGTAGTAGTAGTAGTAGTAGTAGTAGTAGTAGTAGTAGTAGTAGTAGTAGTAGTAGTAGTAGTAGTAGTAGTAGTAGTAGTAGTAGTAGTAGTAGTAGTAGTAGTAGTAGTAGTAGTAGTAGTAGTAGTAGTAGTAGTAGTAGTAGTAGTAGTAGTAGTAGTAGTAGTAGTAGTAGTAGTAGTAGTAGTAGTAGTAGTAGTAGTAGTAGTAGTAGTAGTAGTAGTAGTAGTAGTAGTAGTAGTAGTAGTAGTAGTAGTAGTAGTAGTAGTAGTAGTAGTAGTAGTAGTAGTAGTAGTAGTAGTAGTAGTAGTAGTAGTAGTTATATTTTCATTTTTCTGAGTGTGAATGTTACTCATCTTCATTTATTTTCATTAAATGTTCCATTTACTTTTTTCTTTTTTTTCGTACAGTTTTTTTTCTCATTTTTCCGAACAGTTTTTATCCCATTTTTCCCCAATTTTCCTCCTACGTACATTTTTAAAGTTTTTATTTTTTTATTTTTTCACTCAGTTCATTTTTCCTATTTTTCGCTTTTTTTTCATCCATGTTTTTTCGTTTTGCTTCCAAGCAGTATTTCTCTCCGTGCAAAAATCCATGTCTTCAATTTTTTTAAAGATTTTTCATTTTGTCGTGGTTGTTGTTATTGATTTGTTGATGTTTTTGTTGTTGTTGTGTTTTTGTTGTGTTGCTTTGTTGTTTTTGTTGCTTGTTGTCTTTGTTGTTGTTGCATCGTTGTTTTTGTTGTTGTTTCGTTGTTGAGGTTGTTGGTGTTGCTTTCTTGTTGTGGTTGTTGTTGTGTTGTTCTGATGTCGCTGTTTTTTTTTGTTGCTTCCTTGTTGTTGCCTTGTTGCCTTGTTGCTTTGTTGTTGTTGTTGTTGTTGTTGTTGTTGTTGTTGTTGTTGTTGTTGTTGTTGTTGTACCTTGTTTTTTCTACCGCCGTTGTTGTTTTCTTGCTGATACTTTTAATTTTATTTTTATTTTTCTTGTTTCTATGCTACTTAATATCGTTTTTTATGTTTTGTTGTTGTTTTGTTTTTTTTTTCATTGCTAATAATGTTATTATTATTTTTATTTCTATCGTTGTTGAGTTAGTTGTTAATGTTTTTGTAGCTTTCATTACGTCATTGTTGCTCTTGTAAATACTGATGTACAGTTTTTATTTTTCAATTTTTTTCAGTTTTATTTCGATCTATTTCTCTTTTTTTTAATGTTTTCTATATTTTTGTTTATTTTTATTTTTTGTTTTTTAGTTTTTGTTTTTATCGAGTTTTTCACGAGGTAGTTTCCCTTCCTTAATCACCGCTTCACAGACAAATGTGATTATTCGTGAAGGGTGCGTCATCGAATTTTTTTGAATTTTGTTTTTATTTTTCTATTAGTTTTCCTGTATTTTTTTTCTCTCCACTTTAGTTTTTTTTTCTAAAGTTTTTTTTTCTAAAATTAATTTTTTTCTTCAAGTACTTTTTTTCTTTTTTTAAATTACATTTGATTTTTTTAAATTTATTTTTTTATTTTTTTTAAAGTACACTTTTCATTTTCCTCTCAAAATTTTTATTTTTTTGTAGCTCGGCCTGTTTTGTTTTTACATTTTTCAATATTATGAATTTCTGGTTTTCAAATATCAACAAAAAGTTTTTTTTTTATCTTATAAAAACATATATTTTGAAAAAAAACTATTGTTTTTTCTTAGTTTTGTTTTTTCGTTTTTTTTTCTTGCTTTGTTGAGTAGCTACATTAATTTTGTTTTTTCATCCAGGGATATTTTTCATCGTTTTCATTTTTATTTTCCCAAGTTGCACGACAGTTTTGTTATAATGACTTTCATTCATATTTTGTCTGTTTTGTTTTTTTTTGATCTGATTGTTGTTTTTACATTATTTTTTCTTTTTTCTTGAAACATAAAAAAAATTATTCATCATTATTTGTTTTTGCCTGTTACTAACCAGTAATTATTTCAGACTAGAAATTCTTGGAGTTTGTGTTTTTTTGAATAATTTTGTTGTTTTTGTTATTTTTATTTTTATTTTTTACGTTTCTTTCATAATTTGTTTTTAGTTTTTCATATTTTTTATATTTTTTTCTCATTTTAATCAAAAAATTATTCACGCAAAAGCAGAAAACATTTAACATTTACGACTTCTCAAGTTGGTGAGGGTGGCTGGTGGGGGTGATTGGTGTGGGGGGTTGGTGGGGTTGGTTGGTGAGGGTGGTTGGTAAGGATTCAGAAGGGTGGATGGTGGTGATTGTTGATGGGAGGTAAAATGTGGAAAAAGATTGTGATGAGGGTGGTGATTGAGAGGGGGTAGAGATGGAATGGGTGCTTGGGAGGGGGTGGAAGTAGAGAGAAGTGATTGAGAGGGGGTGGGGGTAGAAGGAGGTGATTGAGAGAGGGTGGGGGTAGAAGGAGGTGATTGAGAGGGGGTGGGGGTAGAAACAGGTGATTGAGAGGGGGTGGGGGTAGAAAGAGGTGATTGAGAGGGGGTGGGGGTAGAAGGAGGTGATTGAGAGGGGGTAGGGGTAGAAAGTGGTGTTTGAAAAAAAGCAGCGACAGAGCTAGAAAATTGAGAGAAGGTTGTCGTGGTGGGTAGGGGCTGAGAAGATATGATGGTGGGTGGTGGTGAGGAAATGGTGATGAGGGGTGGTGTTTGGGGGAAAGTTGTGCTGAGAGATAGTTTAAGTTTGGTTGTGGGCAATGGCAGCTTGGAAGGTGTGGGAATTAGTGGTGGCTGGTGGTGGTTGGTGGTGGTTGGTGGTGGTGGCTGGTGGTGGCTGGTGGTGGTTGATGGGGGTTGGTGGGGGTTGATGGGAGTTTGTGGGGATTGAAAGATTTTGAGAGCAACAAGGTTGGTCTTGGTTGGATACTGAGATGGACTATTTTCAATCACGCCTCTTTCTCTTCCTCCTCTTCTTCCTCCTCCTCCTCCTTCTCCTCCTCCTCCTCCTTCTCTTCCTCCTCCTCCTCCTCTTTCCGCTTCTCTTCTTTCCTTGTTCTTTCCGCACTTCGACAACACGTGATTTTTGAGGGTTTGTCTAAACCTCGCATTACAAAAACAATAAACAACAAAATTGAGCGATGAATTAGCCACCACGAGCAAATCACTAAAACGCTCGTAATAGAAAAAAAAATTCGGACAACTCAGCAAGGCTTCGTTGGTAGTTAGACAGACCACCAACTGCGTAAAAAGCGCGGGAGTTTGCGTAACGACGAACATCATCACCACCACCACCAACGTCAGCGTGACGTCATCCTCCGATCTACTACTTCCTTTTCCGGCCACGCTGCTCACTCTTCTGTTGATGTTGCTGTTGTTGATGACGTTGATGTTGTTGATGTTATTGCTACCGTTGTTGTTATTATTATTATTATTATTATTATTATTATTATTATTATTATTATTATTATTATTATTATTATTATTATTATTATTATTACTGTTAGTAACATTATCAGTATTACTGTTGTTACCAACATCACTATTATTATTATTATTATTATTATTATTGCTTTTACCACCACCACCGCCATCATCATTATTATTATTATTATTACTATTATTATTATTATTATTATTATTATTATTATTATTATTATTAGTAGTACCTCCAACGCCAGTGGCTCCTTGCACGCGGTGCGTGAACTTGTTGACGAAGCGGTTAAAAGTGGATGGTGTTCCATTCACGTGACTCACCTCCAGTGTTCTTTCCACCTGAAGGTTTAACATTTCCATCTTCCGTTTCCGCTGCAGCAGCTTGTCCCGTCTGGCCTTTGCCACGCGTAACGCACCGATCAGCCTTACGTTGAGGTAGGAAAGGAGACTCAAGGGTACCAGGAACATTACGACGCAGTAAGCGATGGTTGCGTAACCAACCGAAAACGCAACGTGCCGCGTAAAATCGGCCGTGCGTGAGGTCTTTTTGACGCAAGTGCCTGCGTCTTGCGTTGCGTTGGAGAGGTTGAGATGGATGGCGGAGGCGTTTTCGACTTGATAAGTTACGATGTTTTCTTCGGTTACGTTACGTGTTAAACACTCCACCGCCAACGCTCCACTTCCTGCGTTTTTGTTCGAAGTAAGCTGCGTGTCTACGCAAATGACCTCAAACTGGAAAAATCTTGGGAGGTTGAAGAGGAGCGAAAAGATGACCACCCCCACGACGTGAAACCTTGCGTTACGTAGCGAACACAAGCCTGAGGCTCTGTAGGGGAAACAGACGGCGATGAAGCGGTTCAGCGTGACGAGAATAACCAGATAAATGGTAGTTGTTTGCGTCAGTAACGCCGCCGGGAAGACGTACTTGGCGAGGTAGGGTTGAGACGATCTCAAGAAGTCAACACCGATGCTTCTTACCGACGTTAAGACCCTCACGATGAAAACTGTGATGAGAAAGAGGCTGTCAGCGACGGCGAGGGAGATGAGGAGGAAGGGAGTGGCGGTTTTTGTGGTTTGTTCCCACGAGAGGCAATAGACGCTTGTGCCGTTGCCCAGGAAACCAAAGAGGCATAGGAGACCCATGATGAGGGACTCAATTATGAAGTCGTAATAGGCGCACGCTATGATGTAGTCTTTTGGAGTTTGTGTAGTGGTGGTGGTGGTGGTGTTGGTGGTGGTGTTGGTGGTGTTGGTGGTGGTGTTGGTGGTGGTGTTGGTGGTGGTGGTGTTGGTGGTGGTGTTGGTGGTGGTGGTGGTGGTGGTGAATAAGGAGGTTTTAGTGGTGTTGTTATTATTGTCGGTTGTTGTATCGCTGTCAGTGATTATGGCTGTTTGAGTCATAAGTGGAGTTTCAGAGGCATTGGTGGGTGGATTGAAATGGGGGGAAAAAACGGCGCGAGATTTTGTAAGGGTGGGCTTATGGGTGGAAAGACGGGTGAGGTTCTTGGTGAGAAGGGGGGAGGGTTTGAGG
This sequence comes from Branchellion lobata, assembly GCA_947562095.1. Lineage (NCBI taxonomy): Eukaryota > Metazoa > Annelida > Clitellata > Hirudinida > Piscicolidae > Branchellion > Branchellion lobata. Next base: position 1,496,719 of record OX387258.1, on the reverse strand, counting down.
GAGGGGGTTGTGAGTTTGGGTGGTGATGGAAATCCATGGAGTGTTTCTGGAGCGGCTAGGAGAAGGGGCGAGACTTGTTGGAGATATCTTCTAAAGATCCTGTTATTGTTGTCGCTGTTGTTGAGCATGTTGTTGTTGTTGCTGTTGTTGATTATGTTGTTATTGTTGCTTTTGTGGATTATGTTGTTGTTGTTGCTGTTGTTGTTGATCAGGTTGCTGTTGCTGTTGATCAAGTTGCTATTTATGTTGTTGTTTCTGTTCATGTCGTTGTTGGTGGTGTTGTTGTTGTTGCTGTATATGTTTTTGTTCATCTTGTTAATGTTGCTGTTGTTGTTTATGTTGTTGCCACCGCTATTGTTTTTGTTGTTTTTGTTGTTTTTCATTTTTTCATGGATCAGGTTGTTGTGGCAGTAAAAATTGTTTCTACAATTTTTTATAATTTTATGACTGTGTTTATTTCTGTTGAGATTTTCATTGTTGTTGCTGTTGTTGATTTTTTTGTTTTTGTTGTTGTTGTTGTTGTTGATGTTGAGTCTTTTGTTGTTTTTGTTGTCGTTGATTCTTTTGTTGTTATAGAAGTAGAAGTTATTACTTCTGTTGTTGTTGTCTACATTCTTGTTGTTGATATTGTTGTTGTCAACATTTTTGTTGTTGATATTGTTGTTGTCAACATTTTTGTTGTTGATATTGTTGTTGTCAACATTTGTGTTGATCTTGATGTCATCAATTTCAACCCAACGGAAAAACAACACAAACAACACCCCTAGCAACACCACAATGTGTGTATGAAACCAACGATCACGTTTGCTTTCAGAAAACAGATTCGCCATGTTCAACGCTACATAAAGAAAAAATATTTGGAAAAAAATAAAAATATTATTAAATTGAATTAAGTTAAAAATAATTAAATCTTTGCAAAAAAACTTTCAAAAAATATTTAAAAAATAGAAACAAACAAACAAGTCTTGGAAAATTTTGCAAAAAGTTATAAATTCAAAAACCTCACAAAAAATTTTTTTTAATTACAAGATAAAAAAATAAAAATTTTGAAAAAAATTCGAAAAAAATATATAAATATACATATATATATATATATAATATATAATATATATAATATATACTATATATAATATAATATAATATATATATATTTATTTATAATATATATAATATATATAAACAAACTTTTCAAAAAGTTTTAAAAACGTCCAAAAATCTTTTTTTTTAAATCTTTACACAAAATTTATTTAAAATTCTAAAAAAATCTCACGTTGAAAAAAACTAAGAACGTTTTAAAAGTAAAAAAACTTTTAAAAAGGAAAAAAACGGAAAAAAAACGAAAAAAAAACGTTAAAAAAACGGAAAAAAAACGTTAAAAAAGAAAAAAAACGTTAAATAAAGAAAAAAACGTTAAAAAAAGAAAAAAAACGTTAAAAAAAAACAGGAGTTGTAAATGCGATCTCCATCGATCACGTCGACCCCTCTGACAAACCCCTCGTCAAACTTGACACAGGATTCCAGATTTAAAAAAAAAAATTCTAGTTTTTCAGATTTTTCTAGAAAAAACCTAGTTTTGCAAATTTTTCTAAAAAAAATCTAGTTTTGCAAATTTTTCTAAAAAAAATCCAAAGTTCTCAGGTTTTTCTAGAAATTTCTAATTATTCTGAGTTTTTCTGGAAGCTTCTAAAATTTAAAAAAAAATTTTGAAAAATTCTTAACTTTTAAGGTTTTTTCTGGAAGATTTTATTTTTCAAGTTTTTCTGAAAAATTATAAAAATTCCAGATTGTTCTAGAAAGATCTAGGAAGTCCAGGTTGCCATGAGGACTTTCCAATTATTCTAAAAAAAACTTGAGTTGTTTTAAAATGCTTTTTTTTCTGCAATTTAAAAAATTTTCAGTAACTTTTGAAAATTTTCAGTAACTTTTGACAATTTTTAGTAATTCTCGACAATTCTCAAATTCAAAACACTTTTAACTTGTCCTAAATGACCCCAGCTAAATACAGCTCTCCCCAGCGTTTTCGACTGTTAACCTATTCCCAGCTCAATGCAAATATGCACAGTTTATTTCAAAGATTTATGAGTAATTCTGGACGTTTCCGGACCATTCCGGTTCATTTCGGACTGTTTTAGATAAGTTTAAAGTATTCTGGATTAATCCAGCTTGCTCTGGAGAAGGTAGAATCATTACAAAATATGCTAGATTGTTCTAGAAAATATAAGATTGTTCTAGAAAATGAAAGATTGTTCTAGAAAGTTCCAGCTTGTTCTAGAAGGTTCCAGCTTGTTCTAGAAGGTTCCAGCTTGTTCTAGAAAGTTCCAGCTTGTTCTAGAAGGTTCCAGCTTGTTCTAGAAGGTTCCAGCTTGTTTCAAAGCATTCTAGTTTGTTCCATAGAATTCTAGATGGGTCTTGAGATTTCCAGATCATTCTAAAACCAAGTTATGCGTGGGAAGTTTTGTTTTATGTCGTTGTGGGGTAGATTTCATCGTCGACTGCTCTTCAGTTGTTGATGTTTTGTTGATGTTTTGTTGATGTTTTGTTGATGTTTTGTTGATGTTTTGTTGATTTTTTTGTTGATGTTTTTGTTGATGTTTTTGTTGATGTTTTTGTTGTTTTAAATATTGTTGATGTTGATGTTAATGTTGTTATCGACGGTGAAGTTGTTGTTATTATCAAGGTTGATGTTGTTGTTGTTGTTGTTGTTGTTTTTGTTGTTGTTGTTGTTGTTGTTTTTGTTGTTGTTGTTGTTGTTGTTGTTGTTGTTGTTGTTTTTGTTGTTGTTGTTGTTGTTGTTGTTGTTGTTGTTGTTGTTGTTGTTGTTGTTGTTGTTGTTGTTGTTGTTGTTGTTGTTGTTGTTGTTGTTGTTGTTGTTGTTGTTGTTGTTGTTGTTGTTGTTGTTGTTGTTGTTGTTGTTGTTGTTGTTGTTGTTGTTGTCGTCGTCGTCGTTGTTGTTGTTGTTATTGCTGTTGTTGATGTTGTTGATGATGTAACTGTTGTTTGCAGAGGTTTGAATGTTCCTTGTTTCAGAAAACAACCCACAGTTTGCTGACAATTTCTGGCTTTTTTTAATATTCAACAAGTCAGCCGTCTTTGTGCTTCATATCTTCTTTTTATTTTATTATTTGTTGTATCATTTTATGTATATGTTTTCGTTGTATTAGTGATTTTGTTTAAAATGTCTTTTAAAGCTTTTCCGGTTTTATTTATTTTTTTGTATCTTTGTCGTTGTGTTTTTTTTATTTGTATGAAGTTGTGGGAAGATTTATAGCTGTTCTTTCAGCAGACTTCTGTTGTGTTATGACGTAATATTGAGAAAGCACATGTGATGTAGTTGGCGCATTATTAATGGTTAGTAGTAGTAGTAGTAGTAGTGGTAGTAGTAGTAGTAGTAGTAGTAGTAGTAGTAGTAGTAGTAGTAGTAGTAGTAGTAGTAGTAGTAGTAGTAGTAGTAGTAGTAGTAGTAGTAGTAGTAGTAGTAGTAGTAGTAGTAGTAGTAGTAGTAGTAGTAGTAGTAGTAGTAGTAGTAGTAGTAGTAGTAGTAGTAGTAGTAGTAGTAGTAGTAGTAGTAGTAGTAGTAGTAGTAGTAGTAGTAGTAGTAGTAGTAGTAGTAGTAGTAGTAGTAGTAGTAGTAGTAGTAGTAGTAGTAGTAGTAGTAGTAGTAGTAGTAGTAGTAGTAGTAGTAGTAGTAGTAGTAGTAGTAGTAGTAGTAGTAGTAGTAGTAGTAGTAGTAGTAGTAGTAGTAGTAGTAGTAGTAGTAGTAGTAGTAGTAGTAGTACTTGCGAAGACAATGACGTGTTTTATTCGGGTGTTGCACCCGTGAGAGATTAATGTAGGGTTAAAAGTGAAATCCAATCAGATATTATTTCACTTTTCAAGGTTTTGATGAATTTTTGTTTAAATAATTTTTTTTTTAACTTTTCACAAAAATTTCATTTTTTATTCAATTTATTCATTTATTGTTTTTTTTTCCAATTTTTTTTAACCTTTTTTTTTTCTTTAATTTTCCGATTTATTTCCATCTTATTTTTAATTTTCCATTTTGATTACTAACTGTTTTTTTCAGCTGAAATTATTTTTTATATTGATTTTTGACGTTCAAAAAAATAGCTTTTCAGTCTCAAAACTTCAAATCGATTCAAAACTTGAAAACTTTCACAGGTTTTTTTTACTTTATTTTTTCTCAAAATTTATGAAAAAAAACAGTTTTGTTTCATCTTGGAGATTCTTTTTTTCAATTAGGGATGTTGAAAGTGCAAAAAAAAACATTTTTTTTTTCGTCGTTTATAAATCTTATTTTGCTTGGCTACAAATCCAACTTCAGCATGTTACCAGCAAAATAACTCTATTGAATTATAACCGAAAAACTCACGTACGCACGTTTTGTTCTCTAAATCCTGTTTTGCACAAAGGGCATTTAATTTTTTTTATTCGAAACTCGCTTCAAATAACTCTTGTAGTTTTTCTTTTTTTTTTTTTTTTTTCTTTTTTTTTCCACATGTTTTGTTCTGATTTATTACCCTGAAAAAACACCTCTTAAAAACTTACAAAACTTCCAACAACATCCATTCTACCCCTCCATCAATTCTTTCTCTTCATTCATTCACTTCCTCATTTCTTCTTTTTTTTCTTTTTTTCTTCCATTACTGGCACAACGATAAGTTACCGAAAACAACCTTTTGAATTTTCTTTTCATTTTTGCACTTGATTCCTATTTTTCCTTTTCTTCTTCCTCTTTTTCCTCCTTCTCTTCCTCTTTTTCTTCTTCCTCCTTCTTCTCCTCCTTTTCCTCCTTCTTCTCCTCCTCCTTCTCCTCCTTCTCCTTTTTCTCCTCCTTCTCTTCTTCCTCCTCCTCCTCCTCTTCCTCCTCCTCCTTCTTTTCCTCCTCCTCTTCGTTCTCTTCCTCCTACTCCTCCTCCTTCTCTTCTTTTTCCTCCTTCTCTTCCTCCTCCTTTTTCCCTACTCCTTTTTCTTTCTTTCCTGAGACTTTTCATATGCTGCCTTGCTCACAAATCTCCAAAGCTAACAGCGTTGATAGAACATTTGCGCTGTAATCCACCCCAAACCACTCCCACCCTCCCTTTTTCATTTCTTCACACACACTTTCCACCCCCAACTTAGTTCCACTTTTTCTCAACTCAAAATTCGTAAATTCGTTTGCACATCCCTAAAACCACTTTTTCCTCCAAAATCAAATTTCTGAACCTAGATTCACTTTTAACATTCCACTTCCTTTTCTACTTTGTTTTCGTTTTTCCATATATTTGTTTTATAACTTATTCTTTTTTTCCACTCTTAATACCTACGAAGTCTCATTTTGTCATTACCCCTACTACTACTACTACTACTACTACTACTACTACTACTACTACTACTACTACTACTACTACTACTACTACTACTACTACTACTACTACTACACTACTACTACTACTACTACTACTACTACTACTACTACTACTACTACTACTACTACTACTACTACTACTACTACTACTACTACTACTACTACTACTACTACTACTACTACTACTACTACTACTACTACTACTACTACTACTACTACTACTACTACTACTACTACTACTACTACTACGACTACTACTACTACTACTACTAACTACTACTACTACTACTACTACTACTACTACTACTACTACTACTACTACTACTACTACTACTACTACTACTACTACTACTACTACTACTACTACTACTACTACTACTACTACTACTACTTCTACTATCACTACCAGTGCCAAAAAAAAGTTTGATGTTAGATTTAATTTGTAAGAAGCAGCAAAATAGATTTGATTAAAAATGATTTTCGAAAAGTTTTTTTGTTTCGAACGTGCGTGTTCAATTTCAAACCTAAAGTTTTGTCAATTTGGTGTTGAAAGGAACTTAATAAACAAACTTGAAAAAAATTGAAAAAAAAAATGGAAAAAAATGAAAAAATACGAGTAAAAAAATGGAAAAAAATGAAAAAATATGAGGAAAAAAATGGAAAAAAATGAAAAAAATTGAAAAAGTTTGAAAAACTAAAACTTGGAAAAATGGAAAAAAATTGGGAAGCTTTTTTCTTCGAAAAAAAAATTTTGGAAAAACCTTTGAAAATAAACTGAAATGTAAATTTGATAAAAAAATTGAAAAAAAAATTATTTAAAGAAAAATTTTTTTAAAAAATATTTTGAAAAAATTGAAAAAAACAATTATTTAAAAAAAACGAATCTAAAATGAAAATGAAATTAAAAATTTTTCAAAGGTCTGGAATTTGAAATTTTTTTTCTATGTGTTTATTCCATTTTTTTGTTCCACTTGAGTTTTTTTCGTGCAAAAACGGCCAAGTTGTTAAAAGTTTTTTTTTTAAGTTTTACAAATTTGAAAAAAAAATTTGTGAACTGAAAAAACCTTTTCAACTTGAAAAAGATTTTCTAGAAAATGTGAAATAATCAATTTGGATTTACAGTCGCCCCAACCACGTGTTTTGCATCACAACTTCTAGAAAAACTATCTGAGGCGACAACCATGGATAATGAAAACCCTAATTTTTATTTCAAAATAGAAATTTTTTTAAAAAGTTTAATTAAAAATAAAAATAATCTTTTTTTAAAAAATCAAACGCTTCATCATGCGTCGATTATTTTTCTTCTATAACACAAAAAAAACAATTATTTTATTGATTCTGTCATCAATCAAATATTTTTCATTCCGATTTTTCTCATTTTTTTAAGTTTTTCATCTCCGCATTAAACGAATTTTCGCAATCAACTGTTTTTTTCATAAAAATAGAAAAATTTTTATATGCCTTTCATGATTTTTTTTTCCAAAAAATCCTAGTCCACCCTTTTCCAACCGATTTTTTTATATTTGAATATTTTTTCCCATTTTTTTTTCTATTTTGCTATTTTGTGTGGCTTGGAAGCTTTGTTTTGCAAAACATTTACGACCCATCAAAGGCAAACTACTGTCACCACTAACTATGGTTTTTTATTGATTTTTTTTTTTTTTTTTCTTGTTTTATCCAATTTTTTTTTTCATTTTTTTGTTTGGTTTAACTAAGAAAAAAAACATTAAAAAGTATCTTTTGGTTCAAAAAAAACTGATGATTCTTAATGTTCTCCTTTCAAAATAAAAACTCTTTTGTTTTTCTTCCGGAATGAGTATTTATTCGTTTTTCCAGTTTTTCCGAACTAATTCGTTTTTTTTTTAAAGTTTTTCCATTATTTTTTCCAATAAGATTTTTTTGTTTTTTTAGGCTTGATTTTTTTCGGTAATTTCATGTTTTTATGTCAATTTTGGTACAAAACTTGAAGCGTCTTTTTGCATGAGAGTTTTTTTCATGACTGAATTCATTTAAACCAGTCTTTCAATTGAAACAAATTTTTGATTTTTTTAATAAAAAAAATATTTTTGAAACTTCAATGGTTTCAATTTTGAAATTTTTCCATTGTTTTGCAATACGCAAAAAAATATTCTATATAATATCTTATGATATTATTATTATTATATTTTTATTATATTCAGTATATTAATATTATAATCTCTTGATCATATCTTTATAATTATTTTTTTTTCAAAATTTTTGATTAAAAATTTTAATTTTTCGTGTTTTTCGTTTTACACACTGAGTCAATCTTTTGCAAATTCATAAAAATTAATTTCATAACAAAAGTTTTTTTTCTCAAAAATTATTCACATCTGAATCAAAAAAATTCATGAAAAAACTCTATTTTTTTCAGAAAACTGATAGTTTTTCTGACGAATGCGCCTCTTATCGCAACTATCAATTTGTATAAGAGTTATCGCAAGAACAAAGAATAATAAAATAATAATAAATAATAAATAATAATAATAATAATAAAATTCCTAAAATCAGCTCCTAAGGGAAAAATTCCGCTTTTTATAGTGTCGTCAAAAGCGTTTTGCAGAAAAGATTCTTTCAAGTGAATAACAAAAACTATTTTTCTATTCAGAAAAACAATTTTTATCTAATAAAAATGAAAAACTCTCAGTTTTTGTGGACAAAAAAATTGCTATTTTGTTTCGAAACTTTGCGGGTTCAATTAATTAATTAATTAATTATAAATTAACGACAAAATTTAAAAAAAAAAACAACGTTTTTGTGTCCAAATAAAAATATTCGTATTTGTATTGATTTGTATTGTATTTCTTGAAAATTTTGAAAACATACAATTACCTCACAAAACATTTTTTCTCTTCTGCCGCGTTTTTTTGCGTTTTACTGCGTTTTGTTGCGTTTTGCTGCGTTTTGCTGCGTTTTTCTGCGTTTTTGATGGAGTACGAGTACTTTTAAGAAAGAAATTGAAAATACCGTTTTTTATTCAAAATTTTTCAATTTTTGTAATAAAAATAATTTTTCGGTAAAACATTTAAGGATCAGACAATTGGGTGAAAGAGATGTTAATTTTGTCAAAAATAGTTTTTAAGGCATTTTTTATATATAAAGTCCTTTTCTTAGTTTTTTTTTAGTTTTTCAAACAAATCATTACGTTTTATAACAAATATGTTTTGAGTTTTTGCTTGAATTCAGCGCTGAGTTGAGAATTTGAATTTTTATTAAGCGGTAAATAAATTGAGATTATAAATTTTAAAAACCAAAAAAACCGAAAATTTTTTTTGAAGTAATCTCCTTTCTCGATTCATTTTTAAAAAAAGATTTGAATTTTCTTTTGTTTGAAAAACATTTTTGGTTCGCAACATTTTGTTAGGGTTAAATCTTTTTTTTTCCTACATTAATTTCTATTTTTCTAGTTTTATTTTCATAAATTTTTAAATTATAATTTTTTTAATTTTTTATTTCACAATTTTGTTGTTCAAAATAATTCAATTTGTCCACCATATATCTCAATCAGGCAATTTAATGACAAAAACTTAAATTATTTGTTTTCAAAAATTAAAAAACACATTTCAACAATATTTCCGTTTTCTATAAAAATTAGCCTCAAAGAAAAAAAAAAGAAAAAAAAGAAAAAAAAAACAAACCTATGAAATGTAAAAAAAATAAATAATTTTTTTAATCGAATAAAAACATCACACTTTTGAAATTAATAATAAGAAAATGTTTTTCAAAGAAAAAAAATAGGTTGCAAAATAACTATTTTGCAAAAAAAAATAAAACAACAATTTAAAAAAAACATTTTTGAAGAGAAAAAAACTTTCTAGACGAAGGCTGGTAATTAATCATGGAAAATCTTTTTTTGCGACGTTTGACTCCTCTGTGGTGTAAGCTAACCCCGCAGGAAAGGTTTTTAATGGAGTTTTTTTTTCTCAAATGAGTTCATAAAAACCTCCAAAAAAAATTCATAAAAACTATTTTTAAGATTGCAAAATTAATTTGCAAAAAACATCTGGAAATTTATTTTCAAAAGTTTTTTTGTTTTTTTTAATTCAATTTTTCTTTGATCTAATTTCACAAAAAAAATATTATCATAAAAACGACTTTTCCGAAAAAATTCTATGCTTATAGTTTTTTTTTTTTTTGAAGATCAAATATTAAAAAATCTTTGGAATACAGTGTTGAAAAAACGTTTAAAAAATTATGAAAGAAAATTAAATAAAAAAAAAGAATTTTTAAAAAAGATTTAAGCAGATATTTTCGAAAAATGTTTTGTAGAAAATTTTAAAATAAAAATAATTAAATTTATTTTGAATAGAAAAAAAATTCTGTTTTGCGATCAAAGATGCATTGCAAAACAATTTTTATTTTAAATTTTATGAAAAACTATAACTACTGAATCACTTTTGCATATATAAAAAATACCAATGATAAGTCATTCTATTTTTTTTTCATGACAATTCGAAAAAAAAAACAGAGGGTCAAAGGTGAGACAGCAAAACTAATAAATAAAAAAGATAGAAAAAATCTCAGAAATTATTTTTTTCGAATGCTTTAATTATTGAAGAAAAATGAAAAATCAAAAATTTTGATTTTTTTTTTAAATTATAATCATGGAAACCATTGTTTATTATTCATTAATAATGATAATAATAATAAAAATAATAATAATAATAATAATAATAATAATAATAATAATAATAATAATAATAATAATAATAATAATAATAATAATAATAATAATAATAATAATAATAATAATAATAATAATAATAATAATAATAATAATAATAATAATAATAATAATAATAATAATAATAATAATAATAATAATAATAATAATAATAATAATAATAATAATAATAATAATAATAATAATAATAATAATATAAATAAAATACTATAAATAATAATAATAATAATAATAATAATAATAATAATAATAATAATAATAATAATAATAATAATAATAATAATAATAATAATAATAATAATAATAATAATAATAATAATAATAATAATAATAATAATAATAATAATAATAATAATAATAATAATAATAATAATAATACTAATAATAATAATAATAATAATAATAATAATAATAATAATAATAATAATAATAATAATAATAATAATAATAATAATAATAATAATAATAATAATAATAATAATAATAATAATAATAATAATAATAATAATAATAATAATAATAATAATAATAATAATAATAATAATAATAATAATAAATTTCGAATAAGTGGACTAACAAAATTAATAAAAAACTAAAACTTCCATCGAATGTTTTTTTTATTTTTATTTGTTTTTTTGTAACCATGAATTTTTGAGAAGTATAATAACGTTTTTATTTTCTTAAAAAATGGAAAAATAATCTTTTTTTTTCAATAAAAAAACAATTTTTTCAATAAAAAAACAATTTTTTCAATAAAAAAACAGTTTTTTCAATAAAAAAACATTTTTCAAAATACTAAAAACCTTTTCCATAATTCCATAGTTCCATCAAACTCTACTTTGATTTAATTTTTTTTTTCAAACTGTGATTAAAAAGATTTTAACGATACAAATATTGTTTTTATACGAAGTTTCAAAAGTCCCTGAAGCTCTCCTCTTATCGGAAAAATTTAAAGTTTATCACTTTTTAGTGAAAAATAAAATTTTTATTTTTGTATTTTAATTTTTTTTTTTAGTTTTTAAAAAAATTTTAAGTTTTGTTTCAATCATTTTTTAAGTTTGTTTTTATTGGTTTTTTTTTCAATTAATTTCCAAACAGTTTTCAACTAGTTTTTGAGAAAAAATAAAAAAACAGAAACAAAATAATTTTGCATGATAATTTTTTTAATTTTGTTTTTGAGGTAAATCCTTCAAGTTTTTTTATTAACTCAATTATCATAGACACCTTCTCACAATGCATATTGAATATAACCAAAATTATTATATATTTAATCAATATTATTATAAAACAAATTAATATTATTAAATAAATAATTAATATTTTTATATAATTAATTAAAATTATTAAATAAATGATTAATAATATTATATAATTTTTTTTATATTTGAAAAAAATATACATTAAATCAATAAAAAACACAAAAAAAGAAATCATAAAAATAATATCATGAAACATGAAAAATTGAAGCGGTTTGAGGTTAACTGTGCCATTAAAAAAACTGAAAAACAACACAGCATGCAATTTTTAACGAAAAACAAAAACAAAAACAACAACGAAAAAAAAAAAACAAAAAGTAACGAAAAAGGAAAGTGAAGAAGCAGATCAAAGGAAAAAAGATAAAATACACCAAACATGAACCATGACGTAATTATGAGGAAAAATAATAATAAATAACTTACCGAAACTAATTATAATAAATAACTTCAAACAACAACAAAAAAACAAAAAAAAAACAAACAACAACCCATAACAAAAAACAAAAACAAATTAAACAACAACAAAAAGCAAATTATAAACAACAACAACAACAAATTAAACAATAAACAAAAAAAACGGCTATAAGCAACAACAAAAATACATACAACAACAAAAAACTGAAAAACAAACGGACAAAAAAACTAAAAACACAAATTGAACAACAAACAAAGAAGCTTGTTACAGAGCCACACTACGGAACAACCTTCGTTATAGTGCTTTATTTCTTTGTACTCAACTTTTCATCACCATCCTGCCACTGTCATAAACACAACAGCCACCCCTACAACACCCACCGCTACAACACCCACCCCCTTAACACCCATCTTCACAATACTCACCCTCACAACAACCAACCTCTTTACAACAATTTTACAACAACCTTCTCACAACAACTTTACAATACCCACCCTCACAACATTCTCACAACAACAACCCTCACAACACCCTCACAACACCCTCACAACACCCTCACAACACCCTCACAACACCCTCACAACACCCTCACAACACCCTCACAACACCCTCACAACACCCTCACAACACCCTCACAACACCCTCACAACACCCTCACAACACCCTCACAACACCCTCACAACACCCTCACAACACCCTCACAACACCCTCACAACACCCTCACAACACCCTCACAACACCCTCACAACACCCTCACAACACCCTCACAACACCCTCACAACACCCTCACAACACCCTCACAACACCCTCACAACACCCCCACAACACCCCCACAACAATCTTCACCTCAGTGAGACTCAGGGTTCGATTCTCAGCTAATCTCAGGTTTGAGTTGTAAAAAGCGGTAACTCAAGTAAAGAACAGACGCCGTGCTAGAGTGGCTTAGTCACCTGGTTGCGCCTCAGTCGCTTGCCTTGGCACTTCACAACTTCAATTTATTAACATTTTGTTTTCACAATATTTGTAACAACCATTACAACAATCACCACCACGATCACTACCAAAACTACCACCACAACCACCACTACAACCACCACCACAATTACTACCACAACCACCACTAGAACCACCACCATAACCACCACTACAATCACTACCACAACCACCACCACAATCACCACCACAACTACCACCACAACAACCACCACAATAACCACTACAAACACCACTACCACAACCACCACAATAACCACTACAAACACCACCACCACAACCATCACCACAACCACCACCACAATAACCACTACAACCACCACCACTACAAAAGCCACTACAACCACCACCACCACAACCACCACAATAACCACTACAAACACCACCACCACAACCACCACCACAACCACCACCACAACCACCACAATAACCACCACAACCACCACCATAATAACCACTAAAAACACCACTACCACAATCACCACCACAACCACCACCACTACAACCACCACCACAACCACCACCACAACCACCACCCCAACCACCACAACCACCACCACCACCACCACCACCACAACCACCACAACCACCACTACAACCACCACCACCACCACAACCACCACAACCACCACTACAAACACCACCACCACAACCACCACCACAATAACCTCGAAACTCTATGGGGTTGATGCCACTATAATAATATTCGTTTTTGTATTGTATTGTATTGTAATAACCACTACAACCACCACCACTACAATAACCACTACAAATACCACCACCACAACCACCACCACAACCACCACCACCACAACAACCACCACAATCACCACCACAATCACTACCACAGTCACCACCACAAACACCACAACAAACACCACAATCATCGCCATAAAACTCTCATAAATCCACTCAAATCTCTTTTGATAAGCGTCATAAAACCACCATAAAACCACTATAAAACCACCATAAAACCACCATAACTTTCAGACGAATCTATATACAACTCAACGTCCGTAAGAAATCCCATGAAGAATGCCTCTAACTGCAGTCTTCAAAACCACCTCAAATATCATCACAAAACCACGTAAACTTCATCCAACGAGTGGCTACAATCCCTATTATGATACAACTATGATACAAAACTATTCAAATATGATACAAAACTACTCAAATATGATACAAAACTACTCAGGTATGATACAAAACTACTCAAATATGATACAAAACCATCCAAAGATGATACAAAAATACCCAACTATGATACAAAACCCTCATTTGAAAGCAATTCAAAGTCACCAGAAGTGTAAAAAATCATTAATTTGTAACTAAACCACCACAAACGGACGGATGTGTCAACACTCCAAAACCACTGAAAGTCACCTGGTTCAACCGCCAAAACCACCACAGGTTAATTTTGATTTTAATATAAAACTAAGACATTTTAACACAATACACCACATTCACTATATTCCATCACAATTCACCACAACCCACCACAACCTACCACAATTCACCACAACCCACTACAACCCACTACAACCCACCACAACCCACCACAACCCACCACAACCTACCACAATTCACCACAACCCACCACAATTCATCACAACTCATCACAATCCACCACAAACCACTACAACCCACCACAACCCACCACAACCCACCACAACCCACTACAACCCACCACAACCCACCACAACTCATCACAACCCACCACAACCCACCACAACCCACCACAACCCACCACAACCCACCACAACCCACTACAACCCACCACAACCCACCACAACTCATCACAACCCACCACAACCCACCACAACCCACCACAACCCACCACAACCCACCACAACCCACCACAACCCATCACAACCCATCACAAATCATCACAGACCATCAAAGATTTTATCTAAAAATTTATAAAAAAAAACGCAGGGTAAATTACTTTAATTTTTCTTAAAAGCCCTGAAGACTTTCCATAATTTTTATTTTCTTATTTTTTTCTTTTTTTTCTTTTTTTTTTGAATTAAATTTTTTTGTTTTAAATCAGAAATGGCAACCAAGCCGAAAAAACTGTAAAAGAAAAAAATCACGTCAACTGGAAAAAATAAAAATGGGAGAAAATCTGGATTTTTATTTGAATGGAGCTGATCATCAAAATAAAATTTTGAAGATTTTCAAAAACCATCAAAAGTCGGAAAAGTTTATTTATAAAAGTTTTTAAAAAAATATTAAAACGACAATAATTTTTTTTAAAAACTTAAAAACGAGTGAAAGTTTTTGGAGTAAAGTGAAAAAAACTAGCTTCAAAAACAAAATTCATTTTGAAACAGTGAAACTGAAACAAAAAAAGTTGAAAAAAACGAAAAAGTGAAACGGTGTGAAAACAGTCAAAAAAGGAAAGTTTGTAAGCAGTATTTTCATCTTTAACATGGTTAGTTTGGTACAAAAAACTGGAAAAAAAATTTTCATTTGTGAAAAATGTATAAAGAATGAAATGCATTTTTTTTTTAGTTTTGTTTTTATTTATTTTGCATAAAAACGAGTCGTTCATATCGATCTTTTTTTTTCATTAGTTTTTTTTGTTGTATCAATTAGCACTTTCGTGCTTTTTGCAAAATTACAAAACTCTGCAAAACTTTGAAAAAAACCCAAAATGTTATTTGAATTTAACACTTTTAAGCACATTTTGTTAAATTTTTTGAATAATTAATAATAATAATAATAATAATAAATGAAAAAAAAAGAAAAAAAATTAAAATAAAAAAAATTAGTGTTTATTTTTGATGACGTCATTTTTTTTTAATTTTGGTTTTTAGTATAAATATTTTATTTTTTAAATAATTTTTTGGAGCAGCAAAAATTTTTTTTTAGCACCTTTTCCCAGAAAATAAAAAATTAATAAAAATTAATGAAAATTAAAATGATTAGAAACAAAACAATTGAAAAAACAATAAAAAACAAAATGATTTAAAAAAATAAAAAACAAAAAAATGAAAAAAAAATAATGAAAAAAAAATAATGAAAAACATAAATAGAAATGAGTAAAGCGGAAAAACAAAGAAAGTCTTTAGAAAAACAAAAAAAAGGTTTTTTTAAATTGAAAAAAAACAGAAAATGGTCTACAATGAAAAGATAAATACGTCTTTAAGACAACCTTGTTTGTAAGCCATAACAAATTGTTCATTCATTCATTCAATCATTCATTCATTCATTCATTCATTCATTCATTCATTCATTCATTCATTCATTCATTCATTCATTCATTCATTCATTCATTCATTCATTCATTCATTCATTCATTCATTCATTCATTCATTCATTCATTCATTCATTCATTCATTCATTCATTCATTCATTCATTCATTCATTCATTCATTCATTCATTCATTCATTCATTCATTCATTCATTCATTCATTCATTCATTCATTCATTCATTCATTCATTCATTCATTCATTCATTCATTCATTCATTCATTCATTCATTCATTCATTCATTCATTCATTCATTCATTCATTCATTCATTCATTCATTCATTCATTCATTCATTCATTCATTCATTCATTCATTCATTCATTCTTTCATTCATTCATTCATTCATTCGTTCAAGAGCACAGTTCTAAATGGTTTATTGTCCTCAATAGAGATTTGCAAAAACGAATCAAAACTTTTGCGGAATGAAAAATAATAAAAAATATTTTTTATAAAAACCCAATATAAATATGGTTTCGAAAAATACTTTGAAAAATAACAATGTGTTTTGAAAAATGTTGAAAATTTTTTCTTATTTTTATGAAAAAACTATGTTAAAAAATAATAATAAAAATTATGGAATACAAATTTATAAAAAAAATAAAAAAACAAAAAATTTGAAATAGTTTTTTTTGATGTTTTTGTTTTTTTGTTTTTTTCACTCAAACTTATGAAAATGAAAAAAAAATGGAAAAATAATTATTAAAAATAATAATACTATGGTATAGAAAAATTTCAAAATTTGAATGAAAAAATATTATAAAGATAAAAAACGATTAGAAAAAATAAAAATTAAAAAAAATTTCAACAAAAGAAAAAAATTATTTGGAAAAAATAATTATAAAAACAACAAAAATTCAAAAATAAAATAAAAAACAAAATAAAAAAAAGAAAAAATAATAATGAAAACAGTCTACGTGAGGGTTGTACTTGAGTTTTGTAGGATTTATAAGTTTGCACGATAGATAAAAACGACCAGCAATACAGACTGTATTAGGTTTTTCCCCACGTCCGGTTCGTTTTTTTTTTCTTTTTTTTTATCACATTTTTTTTTCTTTTTTTTCTTTTTTTTTATTACTTTTTTTTCCGTTTTTTTCATTACTTTACTTTTCATTTGTATACTTCATCAGAGTTTTTTCATTATGTTTTCTTTTTATTTCCAATTTTGTTTTTTTTTTTTTTATTTTATTAATTTTTTAGAGCTTATTTCTCATGAAAATATTTATACGAATATTTATTTTTTAAAGTTTTTTTCATATATATTTTTATTAATTTTTTTCAAAATGCGGCATTTTTCATGTTCCATACGTATAAAATCCAAGTAACTGATCAGAAAAACTTTTTTTTTTTTTTTCAAAGTTTAAATAAACAAAACAGATTTTGTTCCAATTGACAAAAAAAAAGTTTTTAATTTTTTTTACTTCATAATTTCATTTTTCAACGTCTTATTCAACATTTAAGTTTTTATTTTACTTTTTCATTTTTTCAATTTTATTTTTTTCTAATCATCAATTTTTTTGTTTATTTGAAATAAAATAAAACCAGCTTTCTTTTTTTACTTTACTTGAAACTTCATAAAAATACAAAATGTAAAAATATCAAAAAACTGATGAAAAACTAAAACTAAGCAAAACTTCCATCAACAAAAACTACTCTCAAACCATCGTTTTTCTAACAAATTAATCTCATTAATTTTTTTTTCTTTTACATCATTTAAAATTTAAATGAATGAACGCGCAATTTGTTATATCACACCGTTTTCAACAACAAAAAAAGTTCTTAAAAAAAAAAATTTTTTTTTAAGAATTATTTTTATTCATTCAACATATGTGTTTTTTTTCAATGAAGCTGTTGACGTTTTTCAATTTAGTCATTCTTATTTTTTATTTAAAAAAAATTTTCCAAATAAAAAAAACATTTTTTTCCTTTTTTTTCAATCTTTTTTATCAATTTTTTTTTCAATTTTTTAAAATAAATATTTTTTTATAATTTTTTTTAAATACTTTTTTTTAATCTTATTTCCCCCATAAAACATCCTATAGGAGCTTCAATTTATTCTATTTTTGATTCATGAATGGTTTTATTTTTTCTCGGAATCAATTTATTTCTAAGCTATGAAGTATTCATGCAAAAATCAGATCTGACTAAGGAGGAGGATGAAGAGGAGGATGAGGAAAAAGATTAGAATGAAGATAAGGAGGAGGATAAAGAGGAGGATAAAAGGAAGGATGAGAAAGAGGATGAGGAGAAGGATAAAGAAAAGGATGAAGAAGAGGATGAAAAGGAGGATGAGAAAGAGGATGAGGATGAAGATGAAAAAGGGGATAAGGATGAAGATGAGGAGGAGGAAAAAAAAATGTGGAGAAGGATGTGGGAGGAAAGAAAGAGAAGGAAGAAGAGGATGAGAAGCTGAATGAGAGGATGAATGAGAAGATGAATGAGAAGATGAATGAAAAGTGAATTGAAAAGTGAATTGAAAAGTGAATTGAAAATTGAATTGAAAATTGAATTGAAAATTGAATTGAAAAGTGAATTGAAAAGTGAATTGAAAAGTGAATTGAAAAGTGAATTGAAAAGGGAATGGGGTGTTGGAAAAGGTGATAGAAGAGGTTAACAAGACAAAATAGTAAAAAATAAGCGAGAAAAAAAACGAAAAAAAAAGTGAGCGAAAAAAACTCACTAGGGAAAAAATGAATAGAAAACTGATTGGGGAAGAATGAAAAAGTCAAAGAAAAATAATTGATGAAAGAATGAGTGAGAAAATGAAAGAAAAAAGAAAAAAAAACAAAATGAGAAAAATGAAACAAAATGAGAAAAATGAAACAAAATGAGAAAAAGAAAGAAAAAAAATAAGAGAAATAAAAAAAAAGAGAATGAGTAAAATAAGAAGAAAGAAAAAAAGTGAGAAAAAACGAAAAAATTGAAGAAAAAAAATGAAAGATGAATGAAAAAAAGAAAAAAACGGGTAGGAAAACAATTAAAGAGAGACAAGAAAAAAATGAGAGAAAAAGAGAAGATTGAAAAAAGGAGTGAGGATTGAGTAAGAAGAGGGGAGAGAAGAGTGAAAAAAGGAAAAGGAGAAGATGAGTGGAAGAAGAAGAGAGGGAGGGAGGATGAGTGGAAGAAGGAGAGAGGGAGGGAGGATGAGTGGAAGAAGGAGAGAGGGAGGGAGGATGAGTGGAAGAAGGAGAGAGGGAGGGAGGATGAGTGGAAAAAGGAGAAAGAGGATGAGTGGAAGAAGGAGAGAGGGAGGGAGGATGAGTGGAAGAAAAAGAAAGAGGATGAGTGGAAGAAGGAGAGAGGGAGGGAGGATGAGTGGAAGAAGGAGAAAGAGGATGAGTGGAAGAAGGAGAGAGGGAGGGAGGATGAGTGGAAGAAGAAGAGAGGGAGGGAGGATGAGTGGAAAAAGGAGAAAGAGGATGAGTGGAAGAAGGAGAGAGGGAGGGAGGATGAGTGGAAGAAAAAGAAAGAGGATGAGTGGAAGAAGGAGAGAGGGAGGGAGGATGAGTGGAAGAAGGAGAAAGAGGATGAGTGGAAGAAGGAGAGAGGGAGGGAGGATGAGTGGAAGAAGAAGAGAGGGAGGGAGGATGAGTGGAAGAAGGAGAGAGGGAGGGAGGATGAGTGGAAGAAGGAGAAAGAGGATGAGTGGAAGAAGGAGAGAGGGAGGGAGGATGAGTGGAAGAAGAAGAGAGGGAGGGAGGATGAGTGGAAGAAGGAGAAAGAGGATGAGTGGAAGAAGAAGAGAGGGAGGGAGGATGAGTGGAAAAAGGAGAAAGAGGATGAGTGGAAGAAGGAGAGAGGGAGGGAGGATGAGTGGAAGAAAAAGAAAGAGGATGAGTGGAAGAAGGAGAGAGGGAGGGAGGATGAGTGGAAGAAGGAGAAAGAGGATGAGTGGAAGAAGGAGAGAGGGAGGGAGGATGAGTGGAAGAAGAAGAGAGGGAGGGAGGATGAGTGGAAGAAGGAGAGAGGGAGGGAGGATGAGTGGAAGAAGGAGAAAGAGGATGAGTGGAAGAAGGAGAGAGGGAGGGAGGATGAGTGGAAGAAGAAGAGAGGGAGGGAGGATGAGTGGAAGAAGGAGAAAGAGGATGAGTGGAAGAAGGAGAGAGGGAGGGAGGATGAGTGGAAGAAAAAGAAAGAGGATGAGTGGAAGAAGGAGAGAGGGAAGGAGGATGAGTGGAGGAAGGAGAGAGGGAGGGAGGATGAGTGGAAGAAGGAGAGAGGGAGGGAGGATGAGTGGAAGAAGGAGAGAGGGAGGGAGGATGAGTGGAAGAAGGAGAGAGGGAGGGAGGATGAGTGGAAGAAAGAGAAAGAGGATGAGTGGAAGAAGGAGAGAGGGAGGGAAGATGAGTGGAAGAAGGAGAAAGAGGATGAGTGGAAGAAGGAGAGAGGGAGGGAGGATGAGTGGAAGAAGAAGAGAGGGAGGAAGGATGAGTGGAAGAAGAAGAGAGGGAGGGAGGATGAGTGGAAGAAGGAGAAAGAGGATGAGTGGAAGAAGGAGAGAGGGAGGGAGGATGAGTGGAAGAAAAAGAAAGAGGATGAGTGGAAGAAGGAGAGAGGGAGGGAGGATGAGTGGAGGAAGGAGAGAGGGAGGGAGGATGAGTGGAAGAAGGAGAGAGGGAGGGAGGATGAGTGGAAGAAGGAGAAAGAGGATGAGTGGAAGAAGGAGAGAGGGAGGGAGGATGAGTGGAAGAAGGAGAAAGAGGATGAGTGGAAGAAGGAGAGAGGGAGGGAGGATGAGTGGAAGAAGAAGAGAGGGAGGGAGGATGAGTGGAAGAAGGAGAAAGAGGATGAGTGGAAGAAGGAGAGAGGGAGGGAGGATGAGTGGAAGAAAAAGAAAGAGGATGAGTGGAAGAAGGAGAGAGGGAGGGAGGATGAGTGGAGGAAGGAGAGAGGGAGGGAGGATGAGTGGAAGAAGGAGAGAGGGAGGGAGGATGAGTGGAAGAAGGAGAGAGGGAGGGAGGATGAGTGGAAGAAGGAGAGAGGGAGGGAGGATGAGTGGAAGAAAGAGAAAGAGGATGAGTGGAAGAAGGAGAGAGGGAGGGAGGATGAGTGGAAGAAGGAGAAAGAGGATGAGTGGAAGAAGGAGAGAGGGAGGGAGGATGATTGGAAGAAGAAGAGAGGGAGGAAGGATGAGTGGAAGAAGAAGAGAGAGAGGGAGGATGAGTGGAAGAAGGAGAAAGAGGATGAGTGGAAGAAGGAGAGAGGGAGGGAGGATGAGTGGAAGAAAAAGAAAGAGGATGAGTGGAAGAAGGAGAGAGGGAGGGAGGATGAGTGGAGGAAGGAGAGAGGGAGGGAGGATGAGTGGAAGAAAAAGAAAGAGGATGAGTGGAAGAAGGAGAGAGGGAGGGAGGATGAGTGGAAGAAGGAGAAAGAGGATGAGTGGAAGAAGGAGAGAGGGAGGGAGGATGAGTGGAAGAAGAAGAGAGGGAGGGAGGATGAGTGGAAGAAGGAGAGAGGGAGGGAGGATGAGTGGAAGAAGGAGAAAGAGGATGAGTGGAAGAAGGAGAGAGGGAGGGAGGATGAGTGGAAGAAGAAGAGAGGGAGGGAGGATGAGTGGAAGAAGGAGAAAGAGGATGAGTGGAAGAAGGAGAGAGGGAGGGAGGATGAGTGGAAGAAAAAGAAAGAGGATGAGTGGAAGAAGGAGAGAGGGAAGGAGGATGAGTGGAGGAAGGAGAGAGGGAGGGAGGATGAGTGGAAGAAGGAGAGAGGGAGGGAGGATGAGTGGAAGAAGGAGAGAGGGAGGGAGGATGAGTGGAAGAAGGAGAGAGGGAGGGAGGATGAGTGGAAGAAAGAGAAAGAGGATGAGTGGAAGAAGGAGAGAGGGAGGGAAGATGAGTGGAAGAAGGAGAAAGAGGATGAGTGGAAGAAGGAGAGAGGGAGGGAGGATGAGTGGAAGAAAGAGAAAGAGGATGAGTGGAAGAAGGAGAGAGGGAGGGAGGATGAGTGGAAGAAGGAGAAAGAGGATGAGTGGAAGAAGGAGAGAGGGAGGGAGGATGATTGGAAGAAGAAGAGAGGGAGGAAGGATGAGTGGAAGAAGAAGAGAGAGAGGGAGGATGAGTGGAAGAAGGAGAAAGAGGATGAGTGGAAGAAGGAGAGAGGGAGGGAGGATGAGTGGAAGAAAAAGAAAGAGGATGAGTGGAAGAAGGAGAGAGGGAGGGAGGATGAGTGGAGGAAGGAGAGAGGGAGGGAGGATGAGTGGAAGAAGGAGAGAGGGAGGGAGGATGAGTGGAAGAAGGAGAGAGGGAGGGAGGATGAGTGGAAGAAGGAGAGAGGGAGGGAGGATGAGTGGAAGAAAGAGAAAGAGGATGAGTGGAAGAAGGAGAGAGGGAGGGAGGATGAGTGGAAGAAAGAGAAAGAGGATGAGTGGAAGAAGGAGAAAGGGAGGGAGGATGAGTGGAAGAAACAGAGAAGATGTTGAGACGGCGTTGATCGATGAGTTGCAAAGGGATGGAGGTGTTGGGGGGTGGGAGAGGGATGTGGGAGAGGAGGGTTGAAAAAAATAAAAATGTTTATTGACCAGATGAATTTTGCTTGGAAAATTGTTGGTGGGTGGATTGGTAAAAAACAAAATTTTTTTGGGAAGAAAGTTTTAAGAAAGTATGAAGTATGAATAGCATGAGGAAAAAGGTTCGGAAAAATTAGGTAAAAAAAGTTAAAAAAGGTATGAAAAAAAAAACAAAATATGCAAAAAAAAATCAAAAATAATATTTTTTTGATGTAAAAATTTTTTTAAAATTTTGGTTGAGTGGGAAATACTAAAAAAAAAGTTTTTTTTTTTTTTAGAAAAAAAATTTGTTGAAAAATCAATCAAAATGACGCGAAAAAAATTAAACTGGGAGTTTTCAAAAAAAGTGAGATAATGTTGAAGATAAATGGCAGTAATCAATTTAAAAAATGAAAAGTGTGATGATGGAGGAGGAAAAAAACGTTGAAAAACAGGACAAAAAAAAGAAAAAAAAATGAAAAACAAAAAATAATTACAAAAAATGACGGATTATTATACAACGATGGTTTGGGAGTTTTTTTTTCATGAATAAAAACTGAAAAATTGTGAAGAATGAAAAAAATGATTCTATAAAATGAAGGATTTATGTACAACAATGATTTTGGAGAAAAAAAATTTAATAAATAAAAGTTTTATTTAAGTTTAGAAATGTGATGAAAAAATAAATGAAAAAGATATTGTGAAATTTAAAAAAAAAATAAAAAACTGTAAAAAAACTATTTCATTTTTTTTTATTAAAAATTAAAAATGAAAAAATGGAAGTATAATAGGATATGATGAAGGAAGAAGTGAAAAATTAAAAAAAACATTTGAAATTAATAAAAACAAACAACGGAAAAATAGATAGGTATGAAGAAAATAAAAACAAAATAATTAAAAAAAATTATTAAAAAAATAAATAAACAAAGCAAAAAATTGAAAAAACAAATTAAAAATAAAAATGAAAAAATATAGAAAAACAAAATTGAAAAAAACAAAATGAAATAAACAAAATAGAATAAAAACAAGAAAACAAACTTCTAAAAAAAATTAAAAAATAAGAAAAATGAAATAAAACCAATAACTTTTCCAGCATGATGGATGAAAATAGTTTTGAGTTGAAGTGATTTCAGTACATTATTGATAAACTAGAAAAATAAAAATGAAATAATTCGATCCAATCAGTTTTTTCAAGTATTTCTGAGTTTTTATATGTTTTTTTTACAGTTTTTAATGTTTTTTTTGTCACTTTTTTTTTTTTTCTTGTTAAACTATTATTTTTTGTTGAGTGGCTTCAATAGTTTTTCCTAAATTTTTTTATTCAGTTTTTCTAATATAATTCTCACTAGTTTTTCAATTTTTTTTTCTATAAAAAGTTATGAACAATAAAACATTAACATTTTTTATCTCAAACACTTTTCCAACTCTTTCCTTTTTCAAAACATTGAAAAAAAATTTTCAATTATTTTTTATTCCCAAATTTTAAATAAAAACGAACCATTTTTTTTTTCCAACAGAAAACTGTTGAAAAAAAAAATTTCACAGAAAATTCAAAAAAAAAATTTCAAATTAATTTTTATTTTTTCGAATTGATAGAAAGTACAAAACAAATGTAGGTTTTCAAAATTAAATTTTCTTTTTTTGTCAGTTAAAATTAAGTTTTTTATGTGAAAAAAATGATTTTTTGAGTTTTACAACGTTGTGATAAAAAAAAACATTCTAAAAATTTATTTTAGACTATAAAGAAAATGGTGTGATAAAAAAAACTTTCACGGCGTGAAATTAGCTTGTTTAAATATTATTTTCAATGAAAATTCCTTTTCATTATTTCAAAAAAAATTATTTTTTTAATGATTTTTATTAGTATTAGTAGCTAGTTTTTATAAAAATTTATTTTCATCGTACTTTTGAAAATTAATATGGAAAATGGAAAAAGAAAAAAACTATTTTGAAAAAAATTCGAGAATTGTAAAAATTAGAAAAAATGAACAGCCAAGAGAAAAACTACATAATTAGGAGTAAAAAAAATATCAAAAATAAACGTTGAAACAGAAAAAAAGATAAAAAAACTTTAAAAAGTTGAGAACAAAATTTCATTTATTAAATAAAAAAACAAAAAAACTGACGGAAAAACAATACTACTATGCTTTTTCTGTTTTTAATCAATCAGTCACTATGACAACAGTTAATTCTCCGAAAAGCCAATCAGCCTTCCAACCAATCAGCATTCAGCTATTGAACCCTCAACCACTCACCACACAACCAATCAGCATTCAGCTATTGAACCCTCAGCCACTCACCATCCAACCAATCAGCTACTTTCACCAGTTGACCAATCAACACTAACTAATTGGACGTTTAGGAAAATCCTCACCTCAACAACTACTTAAAAACTTCTCAACACACCAATTAATTAAAAATCTCCCCCACACCAATTAATTAAAAACCTCCCCCACACCAATTAATTAAAATCCTCCCCCACACCAATTAATTAAAAACCTCCCCCACACCAATTAATTAAAATCCTCCCCCACACCAATTAATTAAAAACCTCCCCCACACCAATTAATTAAAACCATCCCCCACACCAATTAATTAAAATCCTCCCCCACACCAATTAATTAAAATCTTCTCCCACACCAATTAATTAAAAACCCCCACCCCACCAACTAATTGAGCAACGGAACTGCAACGATTAATTAATTAATTAGACAACAGCATCAATCTTCCAAGTTTTTTTAATTTCTCATATGTGTGTTGTTGTTGTTGCTGTTGTTGTTGTTGTTGTTGTTGTTGCAGTTGTTTTTGTTGCTGTTGTTGTTGTTGTTGTTGTTGTTGATTTTGTTGTTGTTGCTTTTGTTGTTGTTTTTTTTTGTGTAATGTTGTTGTTGTTGTTGGTGTTGTTGTTGTTGGTGTTGTTGTTGGTGTTGTTGTTGTTTTTTGTGTCATATTGTTGTTGTTGTTGTTTGTGTTTTTGTTGTGCGTTTTTTGTATTCATTCGTTTATGTTGTACTATTTTTATTATTATTTTTGTTCTTCTGATTACTGTGATTGTTTATGTTGGCATTTTATTTAGTGTCTTTGGATGTTTACAATAACAAAATTGGTTTTTTAATCATTTTTTTCAAAACAATCTTTTTGATTTTTTATGTTTTGTTATTGAACAACATAATGTTGAACAACCTAATGTTGAGCAACATAATGTTGAACAAAATAATGTTGAACAACATAATGTTGAACAACATAATGTTGAACAACAAAAAAAAACTTAAGCTTAAAACGTGGGTGAAACTCGGGCTTTTGAAGTTTTGTTTGGATGAGGAAATAAAAAATAAACCTGAATAACAAAATATATGAACAAAAATGAGAAAAAAAATTATTTATCTGAAATAAATAAATAAATAATATTTATCTGAAATAAATGAATAACTAAATAAATAAATTGTATTAATCTGAAATATATAAATAAATTAATTAATTACATGATAATTAATTAAATTAAAGTAAATTAATTAAAAAATATATAAATAAAACAGTAAATGAATGAATAAATAAATGATAGATAAAAATGGATAAAAAATAAAAACAAAAAAATATAAAAAATGAAAAATTTGAAAGAAAAGTGGAATTTAAAATAGTTTTGATTATTCAGGGAAATTAAAAAGATCAATTTTTTCGCGATCACATTAACAAAAATTGAAAATAGTTTTTTTGAATTTTGACAAAATTTTCGAAAAAAAATGAATTGAGTGAAAAATCGAAAAATAAAAAGTTTTGAAAAATATTTTATCCGAAAATTTTGACCTGAAAATGTTAAAAAATGAAAACTTGAGATTGAAAAAAACTTTTGAAAACGCATTAAAACTTTTCCTTGAAGTGTTTTGAAAATGAAATTTAAAAAAAATAAAGAAAAAAAAATTATGTTTTTTTTTTAATTTTTCTTTTTTTAAATATTTTTCTAATAAAAAAACAAAATATGTTTTTCATGAGGTCAACTGACTCGAGTGCCTCAAAAAAACTTTTATAAATTTTCAAATTTAAAAAAAAAAAGAAAATTATAAATTAAAAAAAAATTGATTTGGACTGTAAATCACAATGACTCCATGAAAGCAGTATTTGAATGTTTTGCTGAGTTTGAAAAATGTTTTTCAAAAAAACAAAACAAAATGAGATTGATCAATTTAAGGAACATTTATAATGAAAAATTTTTCCAAAAAAAAATGAAAATTGCATTTAACAGCGAAAAAAAAATCTGAAAACGATGAAAAAAAATGATAAAAATACGAAAAATTCAAAGATTTTAAAATTTCAGTTTTTAAAATTAAATTAGAAAAATAAACAAACTTAAAACAACAAAATTGAGTTTTCAAAGTTAATAAAAAAATGAAAAAAACTTTTCGGAGAAGAAAGGTGAGTTGGCGGGGGTAGAAAGTGAATTGAAATGAAAATTTTCTGAAAAACTTTGAAAAGATAGCAATAATTTTGTTTTTAAACCGATAAATTTTTTTTAGTTTTTGTGAAAACTAAAATGCAAAACATAAAGGAAAAAGTCCCTAAAAAAAAGTTGTGCTTTTAAATATTTTGATGGTTTGTGGAATGATGAATGAATGAATGAATGAATGAATGAATGAATGAATGAATGAATGAATGAATGAATGAATGAATGAATGAATGAATGAATGAATGAATGAATGAATGAATGAATGAATAAATAAATAAATGAATGAATGAATAAATTTGAAAAACCTTTTCATTATGGGTTGTGTTTGAAAGGGTTGGAAAGCGTCCAAGTGTTTTAAAGAGGTCCTTTGTTTAACGGCTATTGCTACTACTACAACTACTACTACTACTACTACTACTACTACTACTACTACTACTACTACTACTACTACTACTACTACTACTACTACTACTACTACTACTACTACTACTACTACTACTACTACTACTACTACTACTACTACTACTACTACTACTACTACTACTACTACTACTACTACTACTACTACTACTACTACTACTACTACTACTACTACTACTACTACTACTACTACTACTACTACTACTACTACTACTACTACTACTACTACTACTACTACTACTACTACTACTACTACTACTACTACTACTACTACTACTACTACTACTACTACTACTACTACTACTACTACTACTACTACTACTACTACTACTACTACTACTACTACTACTACTACTACTACTACTACTACTACTACTACTACTACTACTACTACTA
The DNA here is from genome assembly GCA_947562095.1 of Branchellion lobata. Classification (NCBI taxonomy): domain Eukaryota; kingdom Metazoa; phylum Annelida; class Clitellata; order Hirudinida; family Piscicolidae; genus Branchellion; species Branchellion lobata. Next base: position 1,469,011 of record OX387258.1, on the reverse strand, counting down.
CTACTACTACTACTACTACTACTACTACTACTACTACTACTACTACTACTACTACTACTTCTACTACTACTACTACTACTACTACTACTACTACTACTACTACTACTACTACTACTACTACTACTACTACTACTACTACTACTACTACTACTACTACTACTACTACTACTACTACTACTACTACTACTACTACTACTACTACTACTACTACTACTACTACTACTACTACTACTACTACTACTACTACTACTACTACTACTACTACTACTACTACTACTACTACTACTACTACTACTACTACTACTACTACTACTACTACTACTACTACTACTACTACTACTACTACTACTACTACTACTACTACTACTACTACTACTACTACTACTACTACTACTACTACTACTACTACTACTACTACTACTACTACTACTACTACTACTACTACTACTACTACTACTACTACTACTACTACTACTACTACTACTACTACTACTGCCTCACTCGCGTGTTATGGTCGAATGAAAATTTATCAATAGATTAGGCATCCATTTTTCTCATAACTATAACTTTCGCAAAAAAAAAATTTTGTTTTGAAATAAAATTATAGAAAAAAACAAAAAAATCACTTCTTTCTCATTTTTATTCCACTTCTTTTCGGAAAATTTCATTTTTAATTCTACAAAAAAATGTTTTTTGCTATTTTAAAATTTTTTTCCGGAAAAAAAAAAATCAAAAACTTCAAAATTCACGCCAAAAGAAAAAAACAAAACTCTTTTGAAAAAATCTCGCAAATTTTTCAAATTTATTTTTCAGTATGATATATTTTTTAACCAAAACGCAACAAGTTAAGCTTTATTGCCAATTTTTGCAAAATTATGAAAACATTTTTGTATCAAATTTATTGGTTTTTTTGTTTTTTTTTGTTTTTGTTTTTTTTTTGAATATTTAATATTTTCATTTTCATTTCTAAGTTGCTTTATGGCTTTTTCAAATTTTGCATCAAATATTTTTTAAGATTTTTTTTTCTTTTGTTTTCTATTGTTTTTTTTATGTTTTCACAACATTTTTTGTATTTTCTTTCCAGCTTTTAAATTTTGATCAATTTTCGATTACCAAGTTTTTCATTGTTTTAATTTTTCACGTTTTTCTATTTTTATTTTTTATTTTTTTATTTTTTTCTTTTTATATTTTTCTTTTTCTATTTTTATTTTTCTAATTTTTTTTTTCTATTTTTATTTTTCTTTTATTTTATTTCCATTTTTCTATTTTTATTATTATTTTTTTCTTTTTTGAAGTCTAATTTTCTGCAATCTCTGTCAGTGATTTTGAAGTTTTCATGCATAGGACCACCTTTCTCATCGTTCCACCTCTGCACTCTCCAGCTTCTTGCGTTTTATTTCAACTTACTGTTATTTTTCTTATTCTTGTATTGTTTTGTAATTTTTTTCTATTATTTTTTTTGTTTTATTTTGTTTTTTTATTTTTTGGTATTGTTTTTATTGTATTGTTTTCTCATAGCTCTGTAGTCGTTTCATTTTTTCTGTATTTTATTGTTACGTCTTTCTTCATGTATTGTTTTTTCAAACAATTTTTATTGTATTGTATTGCATTGTATTGTGTTCAATTGTATCACATTTACTCCTATTGTATTCAATTGCATCGCATTTACTTGTATTGTATTGTATCATGTTGTGCTTCATCGTATTGTGTTGTATTCCTTTGCATTGTATTTTTTTTTTGAGTATACTGTATTGTTTTTCTTGTTTGTATGGTTTCCTTTTCATTGTATATCCATTTTCTCATTTTGAGTGGAGATCTTAGTATCCAGTCACATTTTGAAAGGTTTGGAAATTTTGAAAAAAAAAACTCGAAAGAAACTCACACTATCCTTGGTAAAATTAAAATAATTAATTTTGAAATTTCAACTTCAAATTCCTAATCCAAATTTTTTTTTTTTATTAAGTTTTGATTTTGATTATAAATTATAAATTTAATTTAAATTGCAAACTTAATTCAACTTTTCGAATTCAATAAAAAAATATTAAATTTAATTTGGACTCCGAAAAATATTTCAAAACAGCGTTTTGAAACTCAAAACCTGACGGAGATATTTCAATTTAAAAGTTTGAACAGGAAACGGAAACAGAACAAATAAAACTTATGCGGCTTCACAACTTGAAAAACTCAGGAAAAAAACTAAAAATTTTCAGTTCCGTGTTAAATTTTAGTTTTTTTATTTTATTTTTTTTTCCACTCAATTTTTTCCCATATTTTATGCTGTTTTTTTCTATTTCTCGGTTTTTTTTAGTTTTTTTCATTTCAATGTTTTTCAGTTTTTAAAATAATTTTTTTTAAATTTCGTTTTCAATGCTTCACATCTAGTGCTCACACAAAACACTTTCAAAGTAGATTACATCAAAATTCGATCATAGAGAAAAACGCCACACCTCACAAAACAAAAAAATGACACTTGAAAATCAAGAATAAAATGAAAAAAAAACCCATGACAAAAAAATTTTGAAAAACAAAACAAAGAGCAAAAATTAATGAAAATTAAAATAATAACAAAACAGTCCACAAAAAAAACAAAAAATCCAAACAAAATGCTTTTGAGTAGATATTGTAGCAAAACATCTAATCAAAAACTATTGAAAAAATGGCAAATAAAAATGATAAAGAGGTTGAGTGACATCATTTTATCATTTTTTATTTTGTGGAGTTTGAAACTATGATTATGGTTTTGATTTCGCGTTTCAAAATTTCAAATTTTTTATTTAATTAAAAAACTCTGAAAACTTTTAATTGAACTTCAAGTTTTTAATTTATTTTGTTTTTCAATGTTTTACCTTTTTTGTTTCTCAATTTTTTGTTTTTTTGTTTTTGAATGGTTTGCAGATGCCTATCAAAGAAGCTTTGCTTGATAAACAATTCTTTTAGAACTTTATGCCGGAAAAAAAACAATAAAAATAAACATTAGTGATGAAAAAAAAAACAAAAAGTGATCACAAAAAAATGAAAAAAAAAACCAAAATAGATCACAAAAAAATGAAAAGAAAAACAATAAAAATAGAAAAAAACAACAAAAAATACAAAAAAACTCCATTTTTTTGAATAAATCCCAATACTGAATCAACAAAACTTTTCAAAATAAAGAAGAATTTTTGAACTTATTTTGTAAAATTAAAAAAAACAAAAAAATACTGAGAGAGTTAATTCAGTTAGAAATAAAAATTTGAAAAATATTTTCCAAGTAGAAGTGATGATTTATTTAAATATTTGAGTGTAAAAAGAGAGTTTTGCAAGAACAAAGGTTTTTGAAGAATTGCTTCGGAAGAAAAAAAAAATAAATTTTGAAGAAAAAAAAATTAAATTTTGAAGAAAAAAATTAAATTTTGTTGTTAGCGAGGTTGTACAAGGTGAGTGATTTTTGATTGATGGGACTGTCGAAAAAAAAGCCAAAAAAAATAAAAAAACAAAGTTCAACATTGTGAAAAAAATGAAAAAAGGACACAAAAAGCTTTTATCAAATAAAAAAATTATTTTTTATTTTTAAAATAAATTTTTAAAAGTTAAAAAAAGGTTTAAAAAAACGGAAAAAGATGAGAAAATGAAATGAACGTTTATATTCATTATAAAATACGTGGTCATTAACAAGCAGAGAAAAAAATGACGTTAAAAAAATTAATAATTTTAAAAAAAGATGAGATTTTTGTTGTTTTTGTTCTCTATTTTTTTTTGGAAAAAAAATAATTTTAGAAAAACTGAAAGAATAAGTTTGAAAAATATTAAACAAATGAATTTGAGAAAAAATAAAAAAATAATTTTGAGAAAACACTTCGGTTGTTTTAAAGTCAATTTGGGCCACAAAACGAGAAAAAAACTAAGCTGTTTTGAACCGGTTTAATCCTTAAAAGCCTTCTGAAGTTTTGAAAAAAAAATTATCCGTTTTTATCTACTTTGCGTTTTTTTGATGATGTAAAGTTGAAAAAAAAAACATTTTCAAGTGAATTAAAATTATTTTTATTTTTTGAAATAGTTTTTACTTATTTTATTTTTTTCAGTTTTAACTAAAATTTGTTTTTTTAAAAGTTATTCGAACTATAAGATTTTTTATTTTAAGTAATTAAAATTTTTTTTCATTTTTTTGATACAGTTTAAACTTCCATTTTCGATTCTTTATTATTATTTTTTTTTTGAGTAGTTCAATCTTTTTTTCTTTCATTTTTTCAAATTGTCTAAATTTTTTGTTTTTTTTTTTGTTTTTTTTTTGTTTTTTTTTTTTGTTTTTTTTTTTGTTTTTTTTTTGTTTTTTTTTTTGTTTTTTTTTTTGTTTTCACGGTTTTAGTCTCCATGACTGTAAATAAATGTTAATGATTAAGTTTTGCATGTTCATCGTTTTTGTTTTTATTGACTTTTCTTTTTTTTTCATTTTTCTTATTTTCCAACAAAACGCAAAAAATGCCAACTATGTTTTAGTAAGAAAAGATTTTTCACGACACAAACAAAAATTATTTTTTCAATAAAAATAATATTTGACCAAAAAATTATCAAAAATAAAAAAGTATCATTTAAAAAAACAATAAAAAAACTCACTTTAACAATCCATTCTCGAAAAATAATTTTTTTTCTTATTTTTTGTCCATTTTTGTTTTAGTCCCAAAGTAGTTCAAACGATTTTTTACTTTTTTTTTTATGTCATTTTTTTCAGTTTTTCTTTTTTTTCATTTTTTTTTCTCAGCATTTTTTTATCATAAAAAAATTTTTGTGACGCAAAAAAAACTCGAGAACACACTGGAGCTGAATTTCCAGCCAACACTTGTTGGAAAGCTCTTTATGTATGCATATATATATATATATATATATATATATATATATATATATATATATATATATATATATATATATATATATATATATATATATATATATATATATATATATATATATATATATATATATTTTTTTTTTTTTTTTTTTTTTTTTATATATATACATGTATATAAACTTTAAACGTTCTGATAAATGATTTCTACTAATCCAATCTAATCTTATATAATCTAATCCAATCTAATCTAATCTAATCTAATCTAATCTAATCCAATCTAATCCAATCTAATCCAATCTAATCTAATCTAATCTAATCTAATCCAATCTAATCCAATCTAATCCAATCTAATCCAATCTAATCCAATCTAATCCAATCTAATCCAATCTAATCCAATCTAATCCAATCTAATCCAATCTAATCCAATCTAATCCAATCTAATCTTATCTAATCTTGTCTAATCTAATCTTATCTAATCTTATCTAATCTTGTCTAATCTAATCAAATCTTTCACTTAACTTTTCAAATATTTCTAAAGTTCCAAATCGCATCTTAAACATCAAATGAATTTTCTCTTCCACTCTAAGCCCACCACTGCCCATGTCTCTGATCCAGCCACAACCACTGTCCGAAGATTAAGCGAATCATGCTACTTTATTACTTTCCAGTTTTGTTTCTTTTTTTTCTAATTTTGTTGTGTTTTTTTAGTTTTTTATTTGCTTTTTCTAGCTTTTGTCGTGTTTTTTTCTTCAGCTTTCGTCGTATTTTTTCAGATTTTTTCGGGTTTTTTTTTCATTTTTTGTTTTTTTTTCATTTTTCAGTTTTATTTAATTTTTGTTTTATTTCATTTTTGTTCTTTTTTCATCTTTTTTTTCTTGAACTCTGGAAAAACATCCAACCTTGCTTTTTTTTCTTTTCCACTTTTAAACACATTTTTTTAAAGCAAAAAATATGCTACAAACGTGAACATACCTTAGATCAGAAAAACTAAAAACAATTTCAAACAAATCTGAAAAATACATCGGAAAACAAAACCCAAAACAAAAAAAATTCTGAAAAACAAAAACTCTGAATAACATGTACAAACAAAATAACTTGAACGAATAGACGAAATCTTGAACAAAAAGAGACAAATAAAAAACTTGAAAAGACAAAAAAAAATTTAAAAGACAAAGAAAAACTCAAACGAAAAAATAGCTGACAGACAAAAAAACTGAAACAGACAGAGAAAAACTCAAACAGACAGAGAAAAACTCAAACAGACAGAGAAAAACTCAGAGACAGAGAAAAACTCACAGACAAACAAACAGACGGACAATAAGGAGGCAAATTCGAATAATTTATGGAAACATCCGTTGAATGGAATGATGATGAAAAGGCAGATGACTAATGAGCAAATGAATTAATGACTGGATGGATGGATGGATGGATGGATGGATGGATGGATGGATGGATGGATGGATGGATGGATGGATGGATGGATGGATGGATGGATGGATAGATGGATGGATGGATGGATGGATGGATGGATGGATGGATGGATGGATGGATGGATGGATGGATGGATGAATGAATGGATGGATGGATGAATGGATGAATAGCTGAATTAATGGATAGATTGATAAATGAATGGATGAATGACTCTTTGATTGCTTGAAAAGTTGTCTTCAAAACATGATTTTTTTCAAGTGAACTTTGAAGTAACCGCTTTGAAAAATTGACCGTTTTTTTTCAAATCACAAACATTAGGAAAAAAATTTTTTTTAATTTTAAGATTTAGTTTTTTTAATCAAAAAATTTTTTTAAATAATTTTTAAATTTTTTTTATAAAAAAATTTTCAAAAAAAATCGAGAAAAAAGGTTAAAATCAAAACTCTATTAAGCTTTTTGAAAAGTTTCGATACAAAAGCAAAATGGCTCAAGTTTTTGAAATATTTTGGAACCATTTTGCTCAATAGTTAATGAATATTGAGGCAAAATAAAAAAAATAATAATAATTAGGTGGGTAATAAAAACGTTAGTTTCTGATTATTTATTAAAAAAACACATTAAAAAAATTAAAAAAAAAAAAGGTTTTTGAATCTTTATTTATTTCTCTACGAGTATTTTTTTAATGTTGAAATAAGTTTTTTTTTTCTTTTTTTTTCTAAATCTGTTTTTTTTCTAAATCTTTGTTTTTTTTCTAAATATTTGATTTTTTCTTATAATTATTCAATTTTCAGTTATAATATTTATTTTTTTAAATTTTATCTCAAAATTATTATTTTATTCAAAAGTTTATTTTTTGTTTAAAATCTCAAAAAGTTTAAAAAAAAAAGATTCATTAAGTAGTCGAAGTTTCAATTAAAAATAATAACTAAGAACCACTTTTCGTAAATCGAAAATTTTGAAAATTCTTTTTTCACAGAAAAATTTTTTTAAAATAAAAAATCATGCAGTTTCAAGTTTGAAAAACCGGTCTTTAAAGTTTTGAAAAAAAAAATTTTTAAGTATAAATTCCATGTGTTGTTGAAAAATTAATTTTTTTGAGAAAACCCCAAAATTTTTTTTTTCAACACAAAAACATCGAATAACGATAGATGAGTTTTGAGATTTTTTGAAGAAAAAAAACACAAAGGTTTTTTTTTCAATTAGAGATGTTTTGCAGTTTTTGGAAAAAAGAAAATTTGAAAATAATTTGAAAATAACTTGATTTGAAAATCCAAATTAAGTGTTGTGATATATTTAGAATGATTTTCAAAATCAAAGTTAACTAATTTATTAACCTGTGATGTGAATGATTGAAAAATCGTTTTGAAACTTCAAATTTGGAAAAATGTCGTTTTTATAAAAAAATTTCATTGTTGAAAAAAAAGTACTAAAAAAACTTTTTTTTTTAATTTTTCTAAATTTTTTTTCAATTTTTTTACTTTTTTTAAATTAAATATTTTTTAATTATGAAAAAAAATTTCACAAGCTTTTTTTTATAATATTCCGAAATTTTTTTAATTTGATAAGCAGTTAAACCCAATAATTTTGCATCTTTTTTTCAATTTTTTTCAATTAATCAATAATTTTATTTTAACTACCTGATTTCATTTTTCATTATATTTTTTATTCCAGTTTTTTCAAAGTTTTTCACTAAAAACTTACCTTTCTTTTACTTCTTCTAATCTTTGGTTGATCCTAAGCGCCTCTGAGACAACTCAGTTTGCCAACTGCGCGCTATAAAAAAATGTTCATTCATTTATACGTTTAAAAAAAAATTTCCATTTTTAATAATTTATATATATATTTTTTTTAGTAATGTTTTTATTTATTATTATTTTATTTTTTTCAAGTTTTTTAAATATTTTTTTTCAAGGTTTTTTTATTTTTTTACAACCCAATATAAATTTTTATCTCTAGATCCATTCGTTCGGAGTTTTTATTTTCCAACTTTTACGTTTTTTTCGATTCAAATCAATTAATTTTATTCGTCTTTGAGTGCCGAAAAAAACATTTTAATTTTCCAAAAAAATTCACAATTCTCATTTGTTCCTTGATAAAATCTAAATTAATCCTTATTTTTCTATAATAATTTTTTTTTTTTTAGTTTTAATTTTTTTTTAACTTTTTACGTTTTTTTTAACTTTAAAATTTTTATAGTACTAAACTTGTTTTTTTTCTTCTCAAACTTTTTTTTCGTTCAACATATGCAAAATTTTGGCATTTTTACAAAACCAAGAGTTTTCATGTTCTTTAGTACTGAGCTTTTGCTATAAAAAAATTCATTATTTGCTAAGTGAAAACATAAAAAAATTAAAATTAATTTTTGATTTTTTAATTATTTCAAATACTTTTCACTTTTGTTTCTTTTTTTCAATATTCAGCATACTAAAATTTAAATAATATTTATGACAGAGATCTCAAGAATGATTTCACCTCTTGTAAAAAGTTTGGTCAATCAGTTTTTTTTTCTGAAAGAATTGTCCCAAAGTCTTGGAAATCGGCTCAAGTTACACCACTGTTGAAAAGCCTAGTCTTGATCACAACGTTGCTTCATCCTACAGACCCATCTCTAATCTGCCTGTTTTGTCCAAGCTTGCAGAAAAGCTTGTTCACAACAGAGTCATGAGCTATTTAAATAATTCAAATCTTCTCCCCACCCACCAATCAGCTTACCGTCGTCATCATTCCACTGAAACGGCTGTCACAAAAGTGTAGTCAGACATTCTTGGTGCAGCCGATGATGGTAAGCTCTCCCTCCTCATCTGTTAGACTTGTCAGCTGCATTTGACTTAGTTGGTCACAGTATTTTGTTAAAACGGCTAGAAAGCACATATGGTTTTGATGGTCTCACACTGGAATGGTTCAAAAATTACTTGAGTGACAGATCCTTCAAGATACGCTGCAGTGGGACGAAATCGGATTTTGTTGACTCTTCAGCGGGTGTCCCACAAGGATCTGTTCTTGGACCATTGTTGTTTTCTCTATACACAGGAGACCTTGAAAGAATAGTTATGAAATACAAGCTGGGATTTCATCAATATGCTGATGACACTCAAATATATGGCCACTGCAATGATGATAGCACAGAATGATTACGTCAAATAAGATCCATCAAGAAATGTTTGACAATGGACTTCTTGAAAACACTTTCATCAGCCTCAGTGTTAAGTCGTATTGACTATGGCAACATGGCTTTAGTCAGCTCACCTAAGGTAGCAACGTAGAGTATTCAATCCATAATCAATACAACAGCCAGGCTCGTTACAGGAGTAAAAAAATATGATCACATTACCCCTGTACTCAAGGAGCTTCACTGGCTAAAAATTGATGGAAGAAATGAGTATAAAATTGCTCTGAAGATGTATAAGTGCTTGTCCAACGAGGGTCCTGCGTATCTGACACGTGACCTAGTTTCAGTTGTTAGTCTGCCGGAAAAACAAAGAGTGAGATCGGCTAAGTCAAAGGACGTTGTTCCCAAGAAGCACAAGCTAAAATCATTAGGATTAAGAAGGTTCAGCGTCAGCGGACCTAAGTTGTGGAACAACCTGCCTAACAGCTTAAAATCTTCAAGTTCAACAAAATCATTTTGTAGATCTCTGAAGACCCATTTGGTCAAAGATTCTCTCGTTCAACTCCCACATAATGATAATCTTATAGTGTACACTTTTTTTATAAATAATTTCATTTATTTATTTTAGTCTTTTTTTATGTTTTATAATATAATAATTATTTATAATTATTATTATAATACATTTTGAGGGGCCTTGAGACTTTACGGGGTTAATGTCATCATAATAATATTCAGACTTTTATTGTATTGTATTGTATTGTATTGTATTGTTTTGTATTGTATTTTAGTGTATTGTATTGTATTGTATCGTATTTTATTGTATTGTATTGTATTGTTTTGTATTGTATTGTATTGTATTGTATTGTATTGTATTGTATTGTATTGTATTGTATTGTATTGTATTGTATTGTATTGTATTGTATTGTTTTGTATTGTATTGTATTGTATTGTTTTGTTTTGTTTTGTATTGTATTGTATTGTATTGTATTGTATTTTATTGTATTGTATTGTATTGTATTGTATTGTATTGTTTTGTATTGTATTGTATTGTATTGTATTGTATTGTATTGTATTGTATTGTATTGTATTGTATTGTTTTGTATTGTATTGTATTGTATTGTATTGTATTGTATTGTATTGTATTGTATTGTATTGTATTGTATTGTATTGTATTGTATTGTATTGTATTTTATTGTATTGTATTGTATTGTATTGTATTGTATTGTATTGTTATGTTTTGTATTGTATTGTATATATATTTGAAAAACACATTAAAAAATTTTTTTTTTTTAAACGATGTTTCTAATACTCGTGGCTTAACTTTGACAAATGTCTTTTAACTTCATCTATAGTGAGTTTTTAAGCACAAAAATATTTCATTTTTTCTCATTTTGATTAATGTATTTATATTTTTGATTAAAAAAACTTTGAAAAAAACTTTTTTTTTTCAATGAAAACTCGATAAAAATGAAGTTTGAATGAATATAGAAAAATTATCGTTAAATAATGGTTTTGTTTCATAAAAATAATTTTTTTATATTTTGAATAAACAAAACTTTGATTGTAGAAATAGACCTTCTCACAATTAAAAACATTTTAGGATCAAAAGCCATTTTTTATTTTATTAATTTTGTTTTTTCTAAAAAATTCTTTATTTTTTTAAACAATTCATTTTTGTTTTTTTTTTACCGATTTTTTTTTCATCTTTTTTGGTAAAATTATTTTCCAAGTGAATTTTTCTATGCTCAAAAAAATAAAAATCAGTCTGAGAAAAATATTCATTTCAATAATTTGTTAATTTTTTACACTTTTTATTTTTATTTTTATTTTTTAATTCTAGTGAATAATTTTCAAAAACTTTTTTTTTATAGTTTTTTGTTTTTTTCTTTTTTTTTTTTGCTATTTCAGTTTTTCCATTTTGTTGGAAATTCATTTCTGTTTTTCTTTTTCACTGTTTTTTTTGCCATCAATTTCATTCAATTTCTCTATGGTTCAATTTTTTTTTCATTTTACTCCTGTCAACAAATTTTGTTGCGTTTAATTTTATTTAAATTTTTTTTTAATTTTATCTTCTTTTTTTTCTCATTTTTGAAGTGTCATCGTCACGCTGAGAGCTATTTTTTTCCTAATTAAATAATTTTTTGGTTATATTTTTATTTTTATTTTTTTAATTAATTGCTTAAATAACTTTAAATATTTTTTTCTTTTTTCTTTGAAGTTCATTCGTTTTTTTGTAGATACAATACAAAAAAATGCCACACAACACAACACAAAACAATACAATACAACACAACACAACACAATACAATACAACACAACACAACACAATACAATACAATACAACACAAAACAACACAATACAATACAATACAACACAACACAACACAATACAATACAACACAACACAACACAAAACAATGCAATACAACACAACACAACACATTATTATTACTATTATTATAGTCTAAAAATAAGAAAAGAATGAAATAAAAGAATAAAGTGATAAAAACATGAAATATTTTTAAAACAAAGATACTAAATATATCTGAATATTCAGTGAAAAAAAGAAATCCCCGGTGTAAAACACAGAAAAAACCTTTTTAAAACGGAAAAATAAAAAAAATAGCTCATAAAAAACCCATTTAGAATTTTTTGAGACAATTTTTTTACCCTTTTATGGTTTAATTTTTATTTTTGAGACCAGAAATATTTTCGTTGAAGCTTATCGGCTTGGTGATATCCTGACACTTGAGAGTTGTCAGGTCTTCTCCTTTCTTATCTCTCTATACCTCTCACTTTTACCATCATTCTCTCTCTATACCTCTCACTTTCACCATCATTCTCTCTCTATACCTCTCACTTTTACCATCATTCTCTCTCTATACCTCTCACTTTTACCATCATTCTCTCTCTATACCTCTCACTTTCACCATCATTCTCTCTCTATACCTCTCACTTTCACCATCATTCTTTCTCTATACCTCACTTTCACCATCATTCTCTCTCTATCCTTCTCAGTCTCACTATCATTATTTCATCATGATTCTCATTCTAACCACCCTTACCTTTTTTTTATTTTTTTTTTGTTTTTTTGTTTATTTCATAACTTCAGTTTTCTTCATCCACACCTCTTCATCCACACCTCCTCATCTACACCTCCTCATCCACACCTCCCCATCCACACATCCTCATCCACACCTCCTCATCCACACCTCCTCATCCACACCTCATCCACACCTCCTCATCAACATCTCCCCATCCACACCTCCCCATCCACACCTCCTCATCTACACCTCCCCATCCACACCTCCTCATCCACACCTCCTCATCTACACCTCCTCATCCACACCTCCCCATCTACACCTCCCCATCCACACCTCCTCATCCACACCTCCCCATCCCTATTTCTCCATCTCTTCCGTTCTCAATCGCCTATTACACAACTTACCCATCCTTGCAAGTCAATGAATAAGACGCATTTACCCTTATTTCATTTTTTTATTTTCATTTTAATTAAATAAATATGATTTAAGTTTCATTTTAAACTTTTATTATTAAATTTATTTTTCATTCATCTCTTTTACCTCTCTCAGATCAACTTTTTTATTTTTTTTCCTTTTTTTTCATTCTTCTTTCACTAATTTTTCTTTTCATTCTTATTTTTTTCATTTTTCTCTCTTCATTCTTTTTTTTCTCATTCCTCCATTTTCAATTCTTCCTCTCTTCAATCCCCCTTCCTCCAATCATCCTCACTCTTTGCCCACTTACAAGACAAGTGATAAGGTTGGAAGGTGTTGATAGCTTATCATGTGGGTTGATGTTTGGGCCGTTAAACGAGCCATTGCTTGCGACCAATCTTGGATAAAGTTGTGGTGGCATCCAAAAATATTTCAATAAGCATGGTTGATAATGATAAAAAAATGAATAATAACAAAATAAATGATAAAAAAAATATTGTTATTATTATTATTTTTTTAAATATTTTTTTTTCTTTATTTATTATTATTATTATTATTATTATTATTATATTTATTATTATTATTATTATTATTATTTTTATTATTATTATTATTATTATTATTATTATTATTATTATTATTATTATTATTATTATTATTATTATTATTATTATTATTATTATTATTATTATTATTATTATTATTATTATTATTATTATTATTATTATTATTATTATTATTATTATTATTATTATTATTATTATTATTATTATTTACTTTTTTTTTTTTAATTATTATTATTCTTATGCTTCTCAGCAAAAAACAAAAGATTACCTGAGACTATCAGATAACAGAGATCAAAGGTAGTTTCTAGAGAATTTAAAGATATTCTCAAAAATACTGCGTCACATAAAGACTTTATTCGGACCAAGATTGCACATCTCCACACTTGAAAGATAAAAGTTAATTTAAATACGCGAGCATTTCATGAAATTCCATCATCGTTGTCTTCTTCTTCTTCTTCTTCTTCAACATGAAATCTTTCATCGCTTTGTGCTTGCTGGTCGTCGGTACGTTTTTTTTTTTCATTTAACTTTTTATTACTTTAACTATATATTAATTTTATTATTATTATGTTTATTATATTATTATTATATTTATTATATTATTATTATATTTATTATATTATTATTATATTTATTATATTATTATTATATTTATTATATTATTATTATATTTATTATATTATTATTATATTTATTATATTATTATTATATTTATTATATTATTATTATATTTATTATATTATTATTATATTTATTTTATTCTTTTTAAATTCTTTTTAATATTAATATTCTTTGTTTTATTTTTATAATTTTCAACCAAAATGCCTCTAATATTCAGTTTTTTCTATTTAATTTTTTTTATAATTTTTCAATTTTTTAATTTAATTTTTAATTTAATTTTTAATTTAGTTTTTAATTAGTTTTCAATTAATTCTTAATTAATTTTTAATTAATTTTTTGTTCCTAATTTAAATTTAAACATTTATTATTGATAATTACATGATTATTTAACACTTCTCATACCCCACCTCCTCTCTCCACCACACACATCTCTCTCTTTCTCTCTTTCTTTCTCTTTCTCTCTTTTTCTCTCTTTTTCTCTCTCTTTCTCTCTCTTTCTCTCTTTCTCTTTTTCTCTTTTTCTCTCTTTCATTTTCTCTCTCTTCTTCTTTTTCTCTTTCTTCTGCACCACATCTTTCTTTCTCTCTTTCTTTCTTTCCCACACTACATCTCTCTCCCTTTCTCTCTTTCTTTATCTCTTTCATACACCTTTTTCTAACTTTCTTTCTGTACACTCTACTTTTTAGCGAAACCTTCCGAACCCACCCCTCCCATCTCCTCCACTTCCCCCCCCCCCTTTACTGCACCCTCACTCCCCCCCCCCCCTTACTGCACCCTCATTTCTCATCCCCTCCCTAATCCTCACACCTCCTCCCCTTCTCCCGCTCACGCCTTATTTTCATTTCAATACTTCTCAACACATACCTAGTTCTTACTCACACTTACATCTTTCTCTTTTTTCCACACACTGCCACCCCCCATTCCTTCTCACTTATAACCCCTCTCACCCCCACCTCCAATCTCTTCTCACCCATAACCCCTCTCACCCCCACCTCCAATCTCTTCTCACCCATAACCCCTCTAACCCAATTTCTTCCTACCCATAACCCCTCTCACCCCCCCCCTCCCACTTTTTTCCTTTTCATACCCCCTCCCCCCCCCCCCCATTTTTTGAACCCTCATTCAACAACCCCTGTTACATCCTTTTCTTCCATTTTTCCAACTTCCATTGAAAATATAAAATCATAAAATCTCTCACATCGCTTTGAATCCTTTCTTCTATAACAACTTTCCTTCTTCCACCTCCATCCCCTCCTCCCCACACCCCCACTCCTTTCAATCCCCTCAATCCACCCATTCATTCCCACCCATACCCACCCTCAATCATCTTCCCTTCCATCACTCACAGCCGCATCAGCGCTTCCAAACCATCACATCATCAACGGAGATACCGCAGACATTGGAGAGTTCCCATGGCAACTAGCTCTGTTCAGGAGAGGACAGGTGAGGGGAGTGGATAAGAGGGGGTGGGTGAGAGAAGAGGTGAGAAAGGTGGTGAAGGGGGAGTGAAGGGGGGGTGAAGGGAGGGTGAAGGGGGGGGGTGAAGGGGGGGTGAAAGCTTAGCGTAGAAATTTAATTAAAAAAAAACTGAGAGGAAGAAGCTGAGATGGAAAAAAATGATGTTAAAAAAATGATGGAAAAGAAGGAGGAAGGTAGGAATGAGAATGGCATTAAGAGGGGGAAAAGGTGGAAAAAGAGAAAGATGAGGTGGTGGTGGTTATGTGGTGGTGATGTTGATGAGCTGGTGGTGGTGGTGATGTTGATGAGCTGTTGAAGGTTATGTGGTGGTGATGTTGATGAGCTGGTGGTGATGTTGATGAGCTGGTGGTGGTGGTGATGTTGATGAGCTGTTGAAGGTTATGTGGTGGTGATATTGATGAGCTGGTGGTGATGTTGATGGGTTGGTGAAGGTTATGTGGTGGTGATGTTGATGAGCTGTTGAAGGTTATGTGGTGGTGATATTGATGAGCTGGTGGTGATGTTGATGGGTTGGTGAAGGTTATGTGGTGGTGATGTTGATGAGCTGGTGGTGGTTAGGTGGTGGTGATGGTGAAAGGGTGGTTAGGGGGTGGTGAAGATGATGGTGGTAACGGTTAGGTGCTGATGGTGATGATAAGTTTATTGTTTCTCATTGGTTGAATGGTGGTCTTGTTGACAAGCTTTTTGGTTGAAATTTTAAAACGTCAACCATGACAACCACTTGTCACCATGACAACAACAACCATCATCGCCACGACAACAACAATCATCATCACCACAACAACAACCACCATCACCATGACAACGACAACCATCATCACCACGACAACAACAATCATCATCACCACGACAACAACAACCATCATCACCATGGCAACAACAACCATCATCACCATAACCACTCCAGTTCTCATGTGGCGCTTCAATTGTGGGCCCTAACTTGGCTATCACTGCTGCCCACTGCATCGGCGGACCTTCGTAAGTTTTTTTGTTTGTTTTTTTTTGTCTGTGTGGTTGTGTGTGTAGTTGTGTGTTTTTTGTCTGTTTCTGTGTCTGTGTATTTGTCTGTGTATTTTTCTGTGTATTTGTCTGTGTATTTTGTTTATTACTTCAGTAGTTTGTTGCCATGTTTTCAAATACGTCAGTATGTTATCCGGTTTCTTTTCCATTTTTTAATCACTTTTTCCCAACGACTCCATTTTTCATTCCCCAATCAACTCATCTCTCCCCCTCTTCTTCCAACCCATCCAACTCCTTTCTTCAACCCTTCGATTCGCTCTAACCTTTGTTAATTTCCTCATCCCCTCAAACACACCATTCCTTCCATTCCCACTCCATTCCTTCCACCCTCACTCCATCCTCCCACCCTCACTCCATCCTTCCACCCTCACTTCATCCTCCCACCCTCACTCCATCCTTCCATCCTCACTCCATCCTCCCACCCTCACTCCATCCTCCCACCCTCACTCCATTCCTTCCATCCTCACTCCATCCTCTCCACCCTCACTCCATCCTTCCATCCTCACTCCATCCTCTCCACCCTCACTCCATCCTTTCCACCCTCACTCCATCCTCTCCACCCTCACTCCATCCTCTCCACCCTCATTCCATCCTTCCACCCTCACTCCATCCTCTCCACCCTCACTCCATCCTCTCCACCCTCACTCCATCCTTTCCATCCTCTTCAAATCTCTTCACACCCCCCCCCCACACAGAAGCGACTACAGCATCAAAGCAGGCACCAACTTCAGAGAGGCCAACTGTGCCAGAGGAGACTGTGAAGAAAGGGTGATCACCAATGCCACAAGGGTGTGTTGAGATGGGGGGGGGGGGGGTTCACGTGCGTGCTAAACGATTTTTGGGGGTTTTATGGGTGTTTGGAGGGTTTTCTGGGTGTTTTCAGAGTTATAAGTGGTTTCAGGGCTATTTCTCAGAATTACAAAGCCTTTGTGTGTGTTGTTTCCTCCACACCTTTCACATCCTCCACCCTTTCTCCTCCTTCACACCCCCCACACCCTACAACACCCTCCACATCTTCCAAAAATTCTCTCCACATACTTAAACACCCCCACACCTTCCAACACTTCCCACACTTTCCAACACCCCCCCCCCCACCCTCCAACAATCCCCCTCCCCACCCTCCAACAATCCCCCCACACCCTCCAACAATCCCCCCACACCCTCCAACAATCCCCCCACACTTTCCAACACCCCCCACCCCACCCTCCAACAATCCCCCCACACCCTCCAACAATCCCCCCACACCCTCCAACAATCCCCCCCCCCCACCCTCCAACAATCCCCCCACACCCTCCAACAATCCCCCCACACCCTCCAACAATCCCCCCACACCCTCCAACAATCCCCCCACACTTTCCAACACCCCCCACCCCACCCTCCAACAATCCCCCCACACCCTCCAACAATCCCCCCACACCCTCCAACAATCCCCCCACACCCTCCAACAATCCCCCCACACCCTCCAACAATCCCCCCCCCCCACCCTCCAACAATCCCCCCACACCCCCCCCACCCTCCAACAATCCCCCCACACCCTCCAACACCCTCCAACAACCCCCCAAGTTTACACTCAAAAAGAAACTAACCAAGATGACTCATCAACCTTCCATCTTCTACAGCACCCAAGCTACATCGGCATCGGCTTCCTCGGCTTCCCGAACGACATCGCTACCCTGGTGTGGGACGAGCCAATAAGAGAAAGCACAGGCAAGTTGAACATTAAGTATATCAAGAGAACCACCAGGACCGACGAGGTGGGAAAGAAATGTTTCATCTCAGGATGGGGGAGAAATGGAGGTGGGTGTTTTTTGGGGGGTTTTGGGGGTTTTGGGGGTTTTGGGGGTTTTTAGGGTTTTTTTGAGGGATTTCAGAAGGTTTTTTTTGAGGGTTTTAACGGATTTTTGAGGGGCTTTTGGGAAGGTTTTGGGGGGTTTTTGGGGGGTTTTTGGGGGGTTTTTGGAAAGGTTTTTGGGAAGGTTTTGGGGGGTTTTTGGGGGGTTTTTGGGAAGGTTTTGGGGGGTTTTTGGGAAGTTTTTGGGGGGTTTTTAGGGGGGTTTTTGGAAGGTTTTTTGAAAGGAAAAGTTGCTATTTTTTCAATAACTTTGGTCTCAAGTTGAAGCCTTTTGAGATTTTTCAGTGTTTAAGGTTGTTTTGTGACCTTTGGGAGTTTGTGTATGCTCTTATATTTTCAACACCCCAAACACCCCTCAAAATCTTTCAAAACACCCACTAATTCCACCAAAATCCCCAGAAAACCTCAAAAAACCTCAAAAAACCTCAACTACTTCCAAAACCCCCCAAACACCCCAAAAACCCCCTTAAAACCCCCCAAACACCCCAAAACCCCCCAAAACACCCCCAAAATCTCTCAAAACCTTCTATACACCCCCAAAACCCCCCAAAAACCTTTAAACACCCCCAAAACCCCTCAAAACCCCTTAAACACCCCCAAAACCCCCCAAACACCCCCAAAACCTCCAAACACCCCAGGAGCTACTCTTCCAACGAGTCTTCTGAAGTCGGAAATTGAGGCTTTGACGAATGAAGAATGCCTTAAAACGTGGGGCATCATCAACGACGGACACATCTGCCTGCATGACCTGCCCGACAAAAACCAAGGAGCTTGCAACGTGGGTGGTTTTTGGGGGAATTTTTGGAGGACTTTTTGGGGGGCTTTTTGGGGGACTTTTTGGGGGACTTTTTGGGGGACTTATTGAAGATTGGAGGAGTTTTTGGAGGACTTTTTGGGGGACTTATTGAAGCTTGGAGGAGTTTTTGGGGGACTTTTGGGGGACTTATTGGGGGACTTATTGGGGGACTTATTGAAGATTGGAGGAGTTTTTGGAGGACTTTCTAAAAATTGAAAGAGTTTTGGAGGGTTTTTTGAGAATTAACAAAATCTTTGGAAAGTTTTTGAAGATTGAGGGAAGGTATTGGTTTTAAAGATTGGGAGGGTTTGGAGGAGCTTTTAAATATATTTTTGGGGGGTTTTGAGGTTCAAAAGAGGTTTTTTAATTTTTTACAATGGTGGTTTTTTAAATGATTTTTATTCAAAAAAGTTCTCTAATTAAGCTTTTTAGTGGTTTTTTTGGATGTTTTTTGTTTGTTTTTTTGGTTTTTTTATCGATAATTTTGGTTTTGATGAAATAAATTATGAATGATACGTTTTTCTGGTGCTTTTTAGGGGTAGTTATTGCGCCAGTAAGAGTAGCAAATGTTTTTTTTTTGGTAGGTAATTTTTTTTTGGTAGTAAAAAATTTTTTTTTCGTTTTTTTGTGGATTTCGTGCCCAATTCAATTGTCCTTTTAAGTTTTTTTTAGATTTGAAAGTTTTTTTTTTGAAGCGTGTTCATGAAGTTTTGAAAAAAAAAATTTTTTTTTAAGATTTCGAAATGGTTTGTTCCATTTTTTTCTTTTTTGTTTCGTTTTTTTCTTTTCCTTCACTCTTTTTTCCATTTCGATATTTTTACTCATTTCACTTTTAACTCTCATATCCATCCTCCCCCCCCCCCCCCTTCCCCCTCAATTTCAAACCACCAATCACCATGACAACCACCATGTTACACAGGGTGACAGTGGCGGTCCATTCGTGTGTGAATTCGAACCAAAGAAGTTTGAATTAGTGGGCGCTACATCATGGGGTGTCGGAGGTTGTAACACCTCTTACCCATCCGTCTACTCCAGGATCACCTACTTCAACGAGTGGCTGGACACCTTCGAAGACAACTAATTGGATAATTAAACGAGTATAGTTAACTGGTTAATTATACCAGTGGTTATTGGTTTTTTGGTTTATAATTTAATTACTGATTAGTTAAGCGGTTGACTCACTAATTGGTTGAGTAATTAATTTATCAACCAATTAGTAATTAAGTTACTGGTTAGCTGAACAGTTGACTCGCTAATTGGTTGAATTAATCAACCAATTAGCGTTCAATTAGCCACCAGGCTCATTAATTCGCTAATAAATAAAAATTCTCTAAAAAACGCTTCATGGTTGGATTTTCAGCGTGTGTTGGCTGGATGAATGATTCAACCTTTGAGTTTTCTGATTATCCATTGAAAAATAAATTTGAAGAATAAAAATATAAAAACTCCATGTGTTGTTGTTTTTTATCAAGGTTTATTAAGTCTAAATAAAATTATATAAAAACTTTTTTTTTTAATTATTATTATTATTATTGTTATTATTATCATTATTATTATTATTATTAGTAGTAGTAGTAGTAGTAGTAGTAGTAGTAGTAGGAGTAGTAGTAGTAGTAGTAGTAGTAGTAGTAGTAGTAGTAGTAGTAGTAGTAGTAGTAGTAGTAGTAGTAGTAGTAGTAGTAGTAGTAGTAGTAGTAGTAGTAGTAGTAGTAGTAGTAGTAGTAGTAGTAGTAGTAGTAGTAGTAGTAGTAGTAGTAGTAGTAGTAGTAGTAGTAGTAGTAGTAGTAGTAGTAGTAGTAGTAGTAGTAGTAGTAATAAATTCAATTTGTAAAGCGCCAAGGCAAGCAACCGAAGCGCCATATATAACAAAAAATTAAAAAAGTA
Source organism: Branchellion lobata (assembly GCA_947562095.1). Lineage (NCBI taxonomy): Eukaryota > Metazoa > Annelida > Clitellata > Hirudinida > Piscicolidae > Branchellion > Branchellion lobata. The sequence continues at coordinate 1,447,970 of OX387258.1, read as the reverse complement.
AATGATATAATTTAAAAAAAAATTCAAAAGATATAAAAAAACATAACAAGGAAAATAAAAAAAAAAGAGAATTTATTTTTAATAAAAGAGAAAAAAAATGATAAAAATAGTCCGTTTTTCAAAGCGACAGTCACACTAAGAGCAATGAGGGCGAACGGCTGATGAAACAATGTGTTAAGACTTAAAAAAAGATCTCTCGAAATATACTGCCGTCAATTACTTTAGCTAGTTTATTTCATATTTTTATTATTTTTAGATTTTTAAAATTAATTTTTTTATTATATTTTTCTTTTCTTTCAATTATTTATCTCTTTTTTTATTTTTTTTTTTTAGATTTTTAAAATTCATCTTTTTATTATGTTTTTCCTACCTTTAACTATTTTTTTTCTTTTTTTCTTCTTTTTATTTTTTGATCCATGGTTTGATGGGGAGTGTCATACTTCAAAATGTCTGAAAATGAGTCTAGAAAGGATCTACATGAGGACCAAGAGTGAGAATGATTTTGCTGCATGGCTGGATCAGAAAAAAACTCTACAAAAGACTGTGCAGATTTTTCGCCATGTTTTGTAACATTTCCTGCCTTAGTCTGGAGTTGCATTGATAAAAACTATGAAAAAAAATCTAAGCTACTCTTAGTTGTCTTCTCTATCCAACGAAGATGCAATTTCTAGCGTATGTCTGGACTTGATTTAATAATGAATACTTAAGAAAAAAAAGCCTTTTAGCATTTTTTTCAATGGCACTCCACGATTCCACTTGCTGCTAAGCTACTGAGCCACTCCAGAACGGCGTCTGTTCTTTGAGGACCGAATGAATTGATTGATCAATTAAGCAACGAATAAATAAGTTAATTAATTCAACAACGAATAAATTAATTATTTAAAATCGATTTAAAACTACTTTGGGTGTTTTCTATTATAACAATACTTCTTCGAAATCCCTAGTAGTCTAGTGGTTAGGATCCGGCGCTCTCACCGCCGTGGCCGGGGTTCGATTCCCCGCTAGGGAGTTAATATTTTTATTTTTCGCAAACATGCAACATTTTTTATTCACTTACTTTACTTTCTTCATTCAATTATATTGTTAAAAATTTCAACTTTCAGCTATACTTTTAAAAAATAACAAAAATCTTTTGTTTTTTCTTGTTTTACCATGTTTTACAAAGAATAAGCAACCTTTTTGCAATTTTATGTTAAATAAGGCAGTGAAATCGCTAACCAACGACTATTTCAATTACTATTTAAACAAATTTTCCCCTTACCAACCAATAATTCAAACCTGCATCTCATTGCAACTGGTTAGTCATTTATTTATTTTAATTTTTTGTTATATGCTAGTATTTTTTAGATATTTCGGTAAGTATAATAGTTTTCAAAGTAGTATAAAATGTATTTTATCGTCAAACATTTAAAGTCTTTTTTTTTTTAGTTCGATTGTTAGCTGTGTTTTGTAACATGTCAAGCGTATATTATGACTTGATCTAAAGAAAACTACAATAAAGATAATTTTATCTATAGTCGCATCAAAAAAAAAAGTAAAATATATTCAATAGAATTTTAAATTAAAAAGTATAAATAAATATTTTTTTATTAATTTCAAAAAAAATATATTGCAAATTCAATTCTAAAATTTCACTTTTGACAACGCCAAATTTCATGCATATTTCTAACAACATATGTTCTCATGATCCACTCAAAATTAGCGAGTAATACTCAGTCAAACCAGCAATGAAATCATCACTCGTCTGCTTTATTTCTCTTTTCACATTGACCTTTTCTGTTTTCATTAATGGCGGACTTATTGAGGAAACCCTTGAAAGTATTCGTTATCTTCTTGACTACTACGACACAAAGGTTCAAGAGATGATCCTTGATGGCGTCTTTGGACTCAATTACTTCCAAGGTTTGTTTAAAATAAGATCAAATTATAATAATAATCATTATTATATTATTATTTTATTATTATTGTTATCGTTATTATTATTACTATTATTATTATTATTATTATTACTATTACTATTATTATTATTATTATTATTATTATTATTATTATTATTATTATTATTATTATTATTATTATTATTATTATTATTATTATTATTATTATTATTATTATTATTATTATCATCATCATCATCATCATCATCATCATCATCATCATCTGTAAAAAAATTGTACATTAATCAGTTTATACATCATGACTACCACCACTTCCATCATTATCACCAACCTCATTATCATTGCCTCCACCACACTCTCTACCACCATAATATGATCATCATCCTCAAAGACTAGCAAAGCACCACCGTACATTGCAGGCCAGTTTTTGGCATTGGAGTCCTTTGCGAAGAGAAACAACTCTCGTCTGCTCCGCGATGAAGGCTTTTTGCTCATGGAGGAACTGGCTTCCAGGACTTCCAAGCTGTCCAAGATAGGTGTGGGGGGGGGGGGGGTTGAGGAAGGGTGGGTGGTGGTTGAGGAGGGGGTGGGGGTGGGGAATGGGGGGATAGCGAAAAAGAGTGGGGAGGGGTGAAAGAAGAAGTTTTGGGTGATGAATATGGAAAAGGCAGAAAGCTTTTTGGGTGTAAGTTGATGGTGAATTCAAAAGCAATGGAGCTTATGGTGGTGGAGAGGTTTTGGGGGTTTTTGAGGATTGAAGGTGGTGAATATGATGGTTAAAAAGGTTTTATGGGTGGTGGTTATGGGATTTGACAATTCTGACCTAAACCATCTTTTTCCCTCTTCTTTCCCCCCAATTTTCCCTCATCATTCTTCTCATCTTTCTCCCCACTCTTTCTTTCCGCTCATTTTTCTTTTTATCTTTTTTTTTCACTTTTTTTTTTCATCTCATCTATTTTTTCTTTTTTTCTCACCTTTTTCTTTTTTTCCTTTTCTTTCTTTTTCTTTTTTCTTCCTCCTTTTTTGTCTCTCTTCTTTCTCTTCCTTCCCTCCCTCTTCCCTTGTTCCTTCCTCTTTTTTTTCTTCCTTTTTCCTCCTTTTTCTTTCTTTCCTTCTTCCACCCCTCCCCTCTCCCTTGTTCCCTTTTTCTCCCCCTTCCCCCCCTCCTCTTCTCCCTCTCTTCTTCCCTCCCCCTCCCCCCTCAACCCACCAGGCCTCGAACACATACAACGGCGTGACAAGCAGTACGTCCAGGAAGTTGGCTGGCTCATTGCCAACCCGTTCACCCACGCTGACTTTCTTCCCAAACAAGTGTCTCCAAAACCCATCAAAGAACCAGTCCTCTGGTTCTATGGTAACTGTCCGCTGGAATTATTTATTTATTAATATTTTTTATTATTTATTAATAATTCAATAATTTGTTTATTTAAATTGTTAATCAATTTAAAATTTAATATACTTGATTAATCAATTTATTCATTATTTAATTAGTTTTTATATTATTTATTTTATTTATTTATTTATTTTTGTGTTTAGTTTTACTTTTTTTTTTGTTTACTTGTTTTTTTATTTGTTGGCTGGTTAGTCACTTGCATGGCTGAGTCAGAATAAATTCCTTTCAACATCCAACCAAACCACGCTGCACCAAACTACACCAAACCACACCACCACACCAAACCACACCACACTACACCACCACACCAAACCACACAACACTACACCACCACACAAAATCACACCAAACCACACTAAACCACACCACCACACCAAACCACACCACACTACACCACCACACCAAACCACACCACAACACACCAAACCACACCACACCACCTCAAACCACACCACACCACACCAAACCACACTCCACCACACCACACCACCTCAAACCACACCAAACCACACCACACTACACCACCACACCAAACCACACCACACCAAACCACACTCCACCACAACACAC
>OX387258.1:1434109-1439109 GCA_947562095.1 Branchellion lobata | reverse complement strand
TATTATAGTAAAATACATTTATTTCACATTACATCACGTTCGTATTGTAGCGAACTAAGTTTATTTTACAAAATGTCACGTTTACGTCATACTTAACGTTGCGTTTACGTCATGTTTACGTCATATATAACGTTGCGTTTACGTCATACATAACGTTGCGTTCACGTCACGTTTTGGGTATCTCCGTCATAGAACTGCCGCGTGCTTTTGAAAACAAACTTGTCATTCCATAACCACATTCGCCTGCTTCCAAGATTGCCGCTCCGTGTTTGCGATTGGGTTCTTGATCTTGTTCATAATTTTGATTCTATGTTCGTGTCTATGGTTCTGTTCAAAATTTTGATTCTATGTTCGTGTCAATGATCTTGTTCATAATTTTGATTCTATGTTCGTGTCTATGGTTCTGTTCGTAATTTTGATTCTATGTTCGTGTCTATGATCCTGTTCATAATTTTGATTCTATGTTCGTGTCTATGACCCTGTTCATAATTTTGATTCTATGTTCGTGTCTATGATCCTGTTCATAATTTTGATTCTATGTTCGTGTCTATGACCCTGTTCATAATTTTGATTCTATGTTCGTGTCTATGACCCTGTTCATAATTTTGATTCTATGTTCGTGTCTATGATCCTGTTCATAATTTTGATTCTATGTTCCGAACAGTATATTTTCTTCACGATTAATTATGGTTGTGTTTATATTTTTTTTTTCGAGCGCCTTTGAACATAGTGCTAGAGGGCGCCTTACAAATTTCTTGATTAGACTAGATTGAATTAAATTATAATATATTATATTATATTATATTATATTATATTATATTATATTATATTATATTATATTATATTATATTATATTATATTATATTATATTATATTATATTATATTATATTATATTATGTTATATTGGATTATTTAAAAAATAGCTCACATCCATTGGGTTTTAATCAATTTGTCTTGTTCATAATCAATTTGTCTTGTTCATAATTAATTTGTCTTGTTCATAATTAATTTGTCTTGTTCATAATTAATTTGTCTTGTTCATAATTAATTTTTCTTGTTCATAATTAATTTGTCATGTTCATAATTAATTTGTCTTGTTCATAATTAATTTCTCGTTTTCATAATACTTGATAACTTCCACAATTCATTGTGAATATTTACGAATAATTATTTATTTCTTCATAAAAAAATATAATTATTCATCAGAAAGTAACTCACATTCACCAGACAGATAGACCCCTCCTACACCCACCCACCAAACACCCACCCATCCTACACTCACCCACCAAACACCCACCCACCCAACACCCATCCACCAAACACCCACCCACCCACCAAACACCCACCCACCCACCAAACACCCACCCACCCACCAAACACCCACCCAACACCCATCCACCCACCAAACACCCACCCAACACCCATCCACCAAACACCCACCCAACACCCATCCGCCAAACACCCACCAATCCATCTCTAAAGTGATATTTCCACTAAATCCTTGAAAAGCTGTCAAAAACTAATCAAAAACACAGTTTTGTTTATCAAGTTTTTTTCTTCCAAATTGCTAACTGATTTGTTTTTCAATTAAATCAAGCAAACAATGAAACTTCAAAAAAAAACTCAGTTAATTTTTTTTTTTTTTTTTTAATAGCGCTTATTAAATTCTGTTCGAGAGCTCATTTACTACGAACTGTTTGAACAATGAGGTTTCAAGAGGCCAAGAAAATATAATTTATATCATTGTGTCTTCACTTATTTATCTTATTAGATTAGATTAAACTAACTTGGATTAGATTAGATTAAACTAACTTGGATTAGATTAGATTAAACTAACTTGGATTAGATTAGATTAAACTAACTTGGATTAGATTAGATTAGCTTGGATTAGTTTAGATTAGAATAGGTAGATTAGGTTTTATTAGTTAAATTAGATAAGATTAGATTAAATTAAATTAAATCAGATTAGATTAGATTAGATTAGATTAGATTAGATTAGATTAGATTAGATTGGATTAAATTGAATTAGAGTAGATTAGATAAGAATGAAAAATTATTAAAATGGATTAAGTTAAAAGAGTTTAGAATGAATGCATTAGTGGTGGAAGGAGGAGGATGGGTGGTGGGTCAGTGGTGGAAGGAGGAGGATGGGCGGTGGGTCAGTGGTGGAAGGAGGATGGGTGGTGGGTCAGTGGTGGAAGGAGGAGGATGGGTGGTGGGTCAGTGGTGGAAGGAGGAGGATGGGTGGTGGGTCAGTGGTGGAAAGAGGAGGATGGGTGGTGGGTCAGTGGTGGAAGGAGGAGGATGGGTGGTGGGTCAGTGGTGGAAGGAAGAGGATGGGTGGTGGGTCAGTGGTGGAAGGAGGAGGATGGGTGGTGGGTCAGTGGTGGAAAGAGGAGGATGGGTGGTGGGTCAGTGGTGGAAGGAGGAGGATGGGTGGTGGGTCAGTGGTGGAAGGGGGAGGATGGGTGGTGGGTCAGTGGTGGAAGGAGGATGGGTGGTGGGTCAGTGGTGGAAGGCGTACAGAGCGGAGAGAAAGGAGTGGGCACTGTGAGGAAAGTCGCTGAAGAAGGCGTCAAGACGCAGGGCGAAGAAGAGCGCCATCTCGAGGTACGCGTCGCTGGCTGCCAAGGAGTGCAAGGAGGCTCCCTCGTTCCTGAACGTGTATGCTTGCACCTTGAGGCCTCGCTTGTGGCACCTTGTGGCGTGGTGTGGTTGGTAGTGTCAGTTGTGGCACCTTGTGGCGTGGTGTGGTTGGTAGTGTCGGTTGTGGAACCTTGTGGCGTGGTGTGGTTGGTAGTGTCAGTTGTGGCACCTTGTGGCGTGGTGTGGTTGGTAGTGTCGGTTGTGGAACCTTGTGGCGTGGTGTGGTTGGTAGTGTCGGTTGATGGGGTGTGGTTTGGTTGGTGTTGTGTGTCGTAGTGCGGTACGGTTGGTTGGTTGGCTGATTGGTTGGTTGATTATTGATTGATTGGTTGGTTGGTTGGTTATTGGTTGGTTGATTATTGGTTGGTTGGTTGCTGTGATGCGGCAGAAGTTGCATACGCCGGATATATATACATATATTGTAATTAATATTACAAGCACCCCTAATATATTTATCTGATTACTTTTTTAAACTTTTTAAATTTTATTTTTTTAAATTTTCAATGTTTTATTTTTTTAAATTTTCAATGTTTTATTTTTTTAATTGAGTTTTTTTTTAATTGAAGATCTTCATATAGCGCAATATTTAATTACCACCTCTCAATAAGGTTTGTGGTGCCATTGTCACCTACGATCAAATCCTTGCTTGGTCCCACTCCGTACACCCACGTGGAGAGGCTGTGGAGGGAGGTGGGGTGGGGGGTGGGGTGATGGGAAGGAGGATGGGGGAGAAAGAGGATGTGGAGTGTGGGAGGTTGAGTAAAAAGTTAATTGAGAGGTGAATTGTATCATCCTTCCGAGTCAACTTCATGCTGATGACTATTACATCTTTACTTCGTTTTCTGAATATAGCTTATTTTCTACTATCTCTTAAATTGCTCCTTGTATTGGTGAAATAATCTCTTGGAGTGATTCTATATTCCTCAAACTCAATCCCTCGAAATTTGATCTTATATATTCTAGCAACTCTTTTTGACTTATTGAATCTCTCAATTAATATTTCATCAAACTTTTCACTCGCCCCTCATTCCACCATTCATAGTTTAGGTTTCACCTTTGACTCTTCACTTTCTCTCATACCACAAATGAAATCTGTAGCTAAATCATCTTTTTTCATCTTCGCCGTATCAAGCAGTTGAAACTTTCTTTACACAACCAACATACTAGTTTTTTTGCTTATTTTGTCTCGCTTTGACTATTGTAACTCTTATTCTTCTACAGCACTCACTCATCAAGGTGTTTGTCGTTTTCAAGAGCGTTTTGTTCGTCTGTGAGGAGGACGAGAGGGAGGTTGGTGAGGGTCTGAGCCTTCCTGAGACTCTCAAGATCAAATGATTGGACGAAGCAGCGGAAGTTGTTCCTGTCTTGGCAACCGTTGTCAAGCATTTCCTTGACGACAAGCTGCTCGAAGGAGGAGCTTCCAGTCACATGTTGGTTGTAGAATTCGGGATCTTTGAGTTCCACATGCACCCCCACTGTTCTGTTTGACTCAAAGGCTATCTGGGGGTGGTGGTGGTGGTGAGGTGTCAAAACACGTGTACACACACTCAAACACACACACACACACACACACACACACACACACACACACACACACACACACACACACACACACACACACACACACAAACACACACACATACAAACACACACACACAAACACAGCCACCTGCAGGAATTGCTTGAGAGTGGCGATGGGAAAGAGTCCGTTAAACTGTTGGTCCCTGTAGTCTCTGGCCTGCACCTTGCGCAGCGTCAGCAGCTCGGAGAGGCTGAAGTGGACACTGAAAAAGTCCTTCTTGACCACACCTTCGACCAGCACCTCTTGAGCTCTGAAGGCTGGGAATTTTGAAGCAACATCAGTGCTGTGGTTCATCCAACTCTCGTGCAGACACACCACGTGGTTGTCGCTGCTGAGTGCCGCGTCACACTCGATCACATCAGCGCCTGACGCAACGGCGGCCTGGTAGGCCTGTGGTGTGTGTTCAGGCAACATGCCACTGGCGCCTCTGTGTGCTATTATCAAGGGCCTGCCTCCTTCGAGTCCCTCTATGTTGTGCTCATATGGGTATGCCATGTCTGCCCTTTGGAGGGTGGTGGTGGTAATGGGTGGAAATGGGGTTACCTGAGGGTGTGGGGGAACTTGGGAGTGTTAGTGGTTGCGTGGCGTTGCGTGGTGGCGTGGTGACGTGGTGGCGTGGTGGCGTGGTGACGTGGTTTGGCGTGGTGGCGTTGCGTGGTGGCGTGGTGGCGTGGTGGCGTGGCTTGGCGTGGCTTAGCGTGGGGGTGTGGTGGCGTGGTGGCGTTGTGATGTGGTTTCGTGGTGTGGTTGCGTAGTGTGGCGTGGTGGCGT
>OX387258.1:1419109-1431609 GCA_947562095.1 Branchellion lobata | reverse complement strand
TGATTTTTTGTCATTTTTGTGCCTTCAAAACTCCACGGGGTAAATGCCACTATAAAAATATTTGTATTTGTATTGTATTGTATTTGTTGGTCATATGCTTCAAAAACTTTGACATGAGTGGGGTATTTGCTCATTCAACAAAATATACATTTTATTGATTAATTTCTTATTAATTAACGCTTTCATGAGCAAAGATTTTCATGAGAAAAATTTCACTCGATGCTGGATTACTAGAAGCAAATAGTCGTCTGTTTAAGCGCTAAAAATGGATATTACTTCAGAATGAAAAATTGGATTTAGTGAATACAAATAAATATAAATTTCTTTAAAAAGTATTCATGATATATCTTGGTTTGAGATTCAAACGTTTTATTTTGATAAATTCGTTTGAAACATCTTTCAAAGGAATGCGAAAAAAATATTTTTTTAAATGAAAAAATGTTAATTAATCATTTCAAAATTTTACACTTAATTTAAATTTTCTTCTTTGAAAAAAATTGAAAACCCAATTATCCGCTATGCTATTTATATCGAGTTATTTAAAAACAATGGAATAATTTACATTTTAATTATCCGAAATATGTAAAGTTAGCTTTAACCAATCAAAAATGTCTATAAAATAATTTGAAATTTTAAAAAAATCCCTAAGTTATCAGTCGAATTAGTTAAACATTTTGCAATTGCAATTTTGAGTCTCATGATTAAAGGTTTATTAATAAGGTATATAGCTCCAAAGTTGAAATTCTGATAATTATTTTCTCTTCAAAATGATGAGAATAAACAGCAATAATAATATTAGTGCTTTCAGTAACAAAAGCAACTCCAAGACCAATGGAAACCTGCAGAAGAATGGAGAAGATTCAAGCAGACGAGACTCGAAAGAAAGTTATCCCAAGAGTGTCTTTTTGCACAATTCTTTTTTTCAAGACAGAAAATACATGAAAAGATTTTTGATAAAAGCTTTTTTTATTCTTTTAGTAACGTCTAATATTTTATGTTTAATGTACCTTTCTCTCGATCGTTACCCAGCCAATAAAATGGTGAAGTTTCCAAAATCATCATCGGAGGAACTCTGGAACATCAAAAGGTAGAGATCTTTTTCACTTTCTTTATTGGTTCTTGTCTAGACTGGTGAATACTCAAAGATAGCATCCCACATTTAAGTAGCTATAACATTTTTATATCAATATTAATTTTGTAAATATACTAATAATATTATTTAATCAATTTCATTAGAAAATACAGCAAGTTATACAATTTACTTTTCAATTTCCCCCACACCCTCAGGTAACCCCATTTCCACCCATTACCACCACCACCCTCCAAAGGGCAGACATGGCATACCCATATGAGCACAACATAGAGGGACTCGAAGGAGGCAGGCCCTTGATAATAGCACACAGAGGCGCCAGTGGCATGTTGCCTGAACACACACCACAGGCCTACCAGGCCGCCATTGCATCAGGCGCTGATGTGATCGAGTGTGACGCGGCACTCAGCAGCGACAACCACGTGGTGTGTCTGCACGAGAGTTGGATGAACCACAGCACTGATGTTGCTTCAAAATTCCCAGCCTCCAGAGCTCAAGAGGTGCTGGTCGAAGGTGTGGTCAAGAAGGACTTCTTCAGTGTCCACTTCAGCCTCTCCGAGCTGCTGACGCTGCGCAAGGTGCAGGCCAGAGGCTACAGGGACCAACAGTTTAACGGACACTTTCCCATTGCCACTCTCAAGCAATTCCTGCAGGTGGCTGTGTGTGTGTGTGTGTGTGTGTGTGTGTGTGTGTGTGTGTGTGTGTGTGTGTGTGTCTGCGTGCGTGTGTGTATGTGTATGTGTGTACACGTGTTTTGACACCTCACCACCACCATCACCCCCAGATAGCCTTTGAGTCAAACAGAACAGTGGGGGTGCATGTGGAACTCAAAGATCCCGAATTCTACAACCAACACGTGACTGGAAGCTCCTCCTTTGAGCAGCTTGTCGTCAAGGAAATGCTTGACAACGGTTGCCAAGACAGGAACAACTTTCGCTGCTTTGTCCAATCATTCGACAAGATCAGTCTTCGAGCAGTTAGTCACATCACTAAACTGCCACTTCTTTACCTCACCAAGCCTCCCCTCTCACTGCCTGACCAGGAACTTGATGAGTGAGGACATTTCACTAACGTTCATTTTATTTTTTATTTTTTCATTTTGTTTTATATTTTTTCTTTTTTCAATATTGTTTATCTATCTTATTTTCACTTTACTTTTTTAATTTTTTTATTTATTCATTCTTTCTTATCTATTTATTGAGTTTTTCAAAAATATTAATTTATCTATCAATATTGGTTTTATTCTTTTTTTTTCATCATCATTTTTATTTTTTTATAATTTTTATTATCGTTTTTATTATTATTAATATTATTTATATTTATATTATCATTATTATTATTGTTATTATTATTAGAATCACATCAAGACTGAGATAACAAAGTAAAATTAGATTAGCAACAGGACTTTGTTCACTTAATTAACTCAACATTTCTTTATCAACATCAAAATGTCAATAACTTATCAATATATCGAAATCTGAACCGTTAACTTCAATATCAAAAATTCATTTTTAATCAAAAATTTAATTAAAGTTTACTTTTAATCAATTTTTCCCCCAAGGTTGTCCACCTGGTTGTATGCCGTAGGCCCTCGAAAGGATCAGATCTTCAATTCTCACGGACCCACCGATCTGATTCATAGGTTTATTGCCACAGCCACTCATCGCTACAGCCATTCATCGCCACAGCCACTCATTGCCACAGCCACTTATCACCACAGCCATTCATCGCCACAGCTACTCAATACCACAGCCACTCATCACCACAGCCACTCATCGCCACAGCCACTCATCGCCACAGCCACTCATCACCACAGCCACTCATCGCCACAGCCACTCATCGCCACAGCCACTCATCGCCACAGCCACTCAACACCACAGCCACTCATCGCCACAGCAACTAATTACCACATAATAAAATAAATATTAATAATAATAACAATTTCAATGTTTAAAGCGCCAAGGCAAGCAACTGAGGCGCAACCAGGTGACGAAGCCACTCTAGCACGGTGTCTGTTCTTTACTTGAGTTACCGCTTTTTACAACTCAAACCTGAGATTAGCCGGGAATCGAACCCTGAGCCTTCCGTTTTCGAAGCGGGCTTGCTAGCCATTATGCTATGGGTGCAGAGTAATGGTGTTATTAGTATTAATTAAACTATTTTTCTGTTAGATTATGTTGTTTTTTCTATTATTGCTGTTGTCGTTTGTGATGGTGTTGTTATAGTTGTCATCATTGTTGTTGTAGTTGTTGTTGTTGTTGTTGTTGTTGTTGTTGTTGTTGTTGTTGTTGTTGTTGTTGTTGATAGTGTTGTTATAATTATCGTTTTTGTTGTTTATAATAACAATAATAAATAAAATTCGTAAAGCGCCAAAGCAAGAAACTAAGACGCTAAGTTGTTTTTGTTGTTGTTATCTTTGTTGTCGTTGTTGTTGTTGTTGTTGTTGTTGTTGTTGTTGTTGTTGTAGCGGAGACTCACATGAGCACGTAGTACCTCAGAGTCTTCATCTTCTTTATCTGCAGCTGATTGTTACTCAAATTACTGAAATCACCCATCTAACATTTTTCAAACCACGTCCACGCCGCACCAACCATGCCACGCCACACCATACTGCACTACAACACACAACACCAACCAAATCACACCCCACCAACCGATACTACCAACCACACCACGCCACAAGGTGCCACAACTGACACTACCAACCACACCACGCCACAAGGTGCCACAAGCGAGGCCTCAAGGTGCACGCATACACGTTCAGGAACGAGGGAGCCTCCTTGCACTCCTCGGCAGCCAGCGACGCGTACCTCGAGATGGCGCTCTTCTTCGCCCTGCGTCTTGACGCCTTCTTCAGCGACTTTCCTCACAGTGCCCACTCCTTTCTCTCCGCTCTGTACGCCTTCCACCACTGACCCACCACCCATCCTCCTTCCACCACTGACCCACCACCCATCCTCCTCCTTCCACCACTGACCCACCACCCATCCTCCTCCTTCCACCACCCATCCTCCTCCTTCCACCACTGACCCACCACCCATCCTCCTCCTTCCACCACTGACCCACCACCCATCCTCCTCCTTCCACCACTGACCCACCACCCATCCTCCTCCTTCCACCACTGACCCACCACCCATCCTCCTCCTTCCACCACTGACCCACCACCCATCCTCCTCCTTCCACCATCTATCCTCCTCCTTTCACCACTGACCCACCACCCATCCTCCTCCTTCCACCACTGACCCACCACCCATCCTCCTCCTTCCACCACTGACCCACCACCCATCCTCCTCCTTCCACCACTGACCCACCACCCATCCTCCTCCTTCCACCACTGACCCACCACCCATCCTCCTCCTTCCACCACTGACCCACCACCCATCCTCCTCCTTCCACCACTGACCCACCACCCATCCTCCTCCTTCCACCACTGACCCACCACCCATCCTCCTCCTTCCACCACCCATCCTCCTCCTTCCACCACTGACCCACCACCCATCCTCCTCCTTCCACCACTGACCCACCACCCATCCTCTTCCTTCCACCACTGACCCACCACCCATCCTCCTCCTTCCACCACTGACCCACCACCCATCCTCTTCCTTCCACCACTGACCCACCACCCATCCTCCTCCTTCCACCACTGACCCACCACCCATCCTCTTCCTTCCACCACTGACCCACCACCCATCCTCCTCCTTCCACCACTGACCCACCACCCATCCTCCTCCTTCCACCACTGACCCACCACCCATCCTCCTCCTTCCACCACTGACCCACCACCCATCCTCCTCCTTCCACCACTGACCCACCACCCATCCTCCTCCTTCCACCACTGACCCACCACCCATCCTCCTCCTTCCACCACTGACCCACCACCCATCCTCTTCCTTCCACCACTGACCCACCACCCATCCTCCTCCTTCCACCACTGACCCACCACCCATCCTCTTCCTTCCACCACTGACCCACCACCCATCCTCCTCCTTCCACCACTGACCCACCACCCATCCTCCTCCTTCCACCACTGACCCACCACCCATCCTTCTCCTTCCACCACCCGTTTTCACCATCTTCTTTTTCATCTGTTCTTACCATCCTCCTCCTCCTCCTCCTCCTTCTCTTCCTTCTTCTTTTCCTTTTCCTTCTTTTCTTTCTTCTTTTCTTTCTTCTTTTCTTCCTTTTTCTCTCCCTCTTCTCATCGCCATGGACCTACTCATTCTGAACTCATTTATCTGATATAATCTAATCCTACCAATTTGGATTTCATTCTTATCTTGCGCACATCTTTCCTCTTCTTATTTCTTCTTCTTCCAACCTAATCTGAGCTAATATTATCTAATCTAATCCAATCTGCTTTTTCAGACTAATCTCATTTAATCTAATTCATTGTATAGAATTTAAGCACAATTGTTCATATACTGATTATTGGATACTTTTGAATGTGTTTAAATTCATTTTATTCGTTTCTTTTAGGCATTTTCAGTTTTTTTTAATTTCTCTTTCGTGGATTCTTTCCAATTTTCGTTTGAAAAACGACCATTATAATTAGGTTTTGCTTCTTTTTCGAGTTTGATTTTAAATTTATTTTTGTTCAATTATTTGGAACATTCCCATCATGGTGAGAATATAGACTTTGGACGATTATAATTTGAACTTAGTTTTCAAATCAATAAAAAATTACTCATCCCTTTTTGATGTCAAAAGGTAATTTTACTACCAGCAAATAGTCTGACCTTCAAGCCTCTGTGCGGTGGTTAAACATTGTCAAAATGGTTTTCAGAAATTTGCTTGCAACTCGTAATTTCGCTTTAATTTTGAAAAGTCCTTTAGTGAACTCCAAAGGTGATCTTGTATAGATTTGTGAGATGGGCGGAAATATGATTTTTGAAACTTTACGAGTTTAAACTATTGCTCTTCGTCTAAAAACTTTTTTTCAATCATTTAAAAGTAACAGCAATTGAATTGTGTTTGATATTGAAGAAATTCATTAAAAAAACGGTTATTTTATTAGTACTGAATGATTAAACATTTACCCGTTTTAGCTTGAAAAAAATATTTTTCATCTTTGAAAATCTTTCTATTTCTCAGTTCTCCAACCGGGAGTGCTCGTAGCACCATTTAGACAGTCACACAGCAAAACAGAGACGGACGCAGAGTTCGACAAACGTTACCTTGACTATTTCAACAAGCCCACAATTGATGGCTGGGAAGTCCGTAAGGTTTGTGTTATTTTGACTTTTTTTTTCAATTTTTTCATTTACAATATATTTTCATATTTTTCTCAATGTTTTTGTGTTAATTTGTATGTTTTTTGTGTGTTTGTATGTTTTTACACTATTTTTTGTTTTCGTGTTATTTTTCACCATTCCTATTCTTCACTTTAATCTTTCTTTCTTTTTCTTTTCAACATCTCTTCCACCAATCCCACCACCTCCTCCATCCAGGGCATCAATGACCTGTATGGGCATGACCTCGTGCCAGAGCCTGAAATAGTCAAGGCCATTCTGAAGGCTTGCAGACGAGTCAATGACTTTTCACTTGCCGTCCGGTACATTGAGTCTCTCAAGGTCGGTGAAAAGTTTTTTTTTTGTTTTTTTTATTCAGCTTTTGTATTTTGATGAGAAGTTGTATTTTTATTTCACTGGGAGTTAATTTTCAGCTCATTTTCCAAAAATATTTTTTATACTTTTGATATATTATTTTCCTCACTAAATTGAGTCATTTCCCCCTTCAAATCAATTCTTTTTTTTTTCAACCAAACATCCCCCAAGACCTCACAAACCCCTATAACCTCACAACTTTCATACACACCCCCGCAACTTCCCCAACCCTTTTCAGTCCCTAAACCACCTTCCACATCCTCCCAACCCTTTTAATCCCAAACCACCTTTCCCCACTCCCAACATTTCTCCACAAAACCCCCAAACAGGACAAGTGCGGTGCCAACATGTCGGTTTTGTGGCCATACATGTCTTCGGAGATCAAGAGCACCATGGACGAACTGGGTATTCCCTCCCTCGAGGAACTCGGATATGACAAACCTGAACTGGCTCAGAAGGATGTCTTTGAGATGTGAGATGTGCATAAGTAGAGAAGGGTATGATAGTAATGAGAAGAGAGGGGGTGGAAGTTGGGAGGTGTGTTGCTAAGAGGAGAGGATAGAGATGTTGATAAAGAGAAACTTTGTGGAAGAGAATAATGGTTAGAGGGGGAAGATGAATTTGAAGAGGGAGCGAAGAGGTTCGAAAGTAGGATTTGGAAATTTATAAGCTAATATTCAGTGAATTCTATTTATCAGCAGAACCACAAGGTTGCCAAGATTCATATGGTTGGCTGGGTTTGCACCATATGTAGCATAATCAATTTTGAATAACAATTATTATTATTATTATTATTGTTTATATATATATATATATATTCGTTTATCTTAGTATCTATCTCAACAGCTTCTCATTCAATTAGGTCGGTTTATCAATATTGGTTTTCAATAATAGTTAATCAATAGAATAAATATGCAAATGAGGCAATATGGGTCACGCTATAAATGGATCTCACTTCTTTGATGGCGAATAAATATCACAAAAGGTCTTTTTTTACCAACTGTCGAAGAAATTTATAACTTATTTTATTTCATGTGTTGAGTACTTCCTTGCTCTTCAACCTTTCCAGGTTCTGACCGCTTTTAATTAAATAATGTTTTACTAGTCAATCAGATCTATACAATACAATGCAAAAACGAATATTATTATAGTGGCATTAACCCCGTAGAGTTTCGAGGCCACTTTAGGTCAAGTCCAATCACAATTAGAGTGAAACCGTTTCAACGGGAGCGCCTTTGAACATAGTGCTAAAAGGCGTTACAATTGACTTGAATAGACTGGATGCCACAAATTATTTTTTAGTCTAAGTTGAAAATTATTTTCACATTTAAAAAAAAACAAGCATTTTTATTAAAAGTTCGGAATAAAATTTATTTGCTACACTGGCGAAAGAATTAAAAAAAAATTCGATGGTTAATTAACAAAACAATTTCAGTTGCGCTTTTAACATTTATCCAAAACCAGTCTCTTGCCTTTAACCCCCCTACCCTCCTTCTTCCGATCATTCGAACATTTTTTTCTATTCTGTCTTTATTTTCAAAATAAAATAGGCCCCTACAAAATCATGATATAAACTCAAAATACATGGGAATAAATAAAATTTGTATGACAAATGCGGAAAAAAATTCAAATCTAATCTAATTGAAGACAAGGTAGATATCCGATTGCATAATGCTAAAGAGCGCTTGAAACAAGGGCACTGATTCACTGGAGGCGTGAAGGGTGGCAGAACATGGAACAGACACGAAAATGTCACTAGCAGAGTGTCTTATCATCAAAACCTAAATTCTTATCAAATAAAAATCTCATCAAAACCATTTTTGTCACTCCTTCTTGTAGAATTTCAAAGCCACCAGCGATGATAAGGCAAAAAATATCATTATACTTGGTCCTACGCAGCCTATCTTGTCAACCACCTCTGACAACACAGCCTGCTGCGGAAGGTTAACAACCCCATGTGTTATGGAGGTTGGATTGATTGAGCAACGAAAGTGAGCGTTTTATCATTATTTATAAATTATTTTTAAAGCATAACTTTGATGATATTAACAATAACGTGTACTTGATCTAACAGACTATAAAAAAATTATGCATCAAATTACAATTTAGTTGCCTTCCTTAGAGCTTCAAAAATTAGATATAGTATCATTAACAGTATAAATATTGTTAGATTGTAATTGATAAGGTTTTTATGCCTTCAACTTCATTCATCCATCACTCACCCATCCTCCTTGTTCGGCTATCCACTTCATTATGTGCTTCTCAACCAGGAACTTTATAAGCTTAGATACTATAATTTTCAAACTTACATAAATACCTGAAAAGTTACAATGTTTTAGTTGGTTTGAGTTGATTTTTTTAATTTATTTTGACAATTTTTTTATATACTAATTTATCTTATAGTAATTTCAACATACAACTTACTTGTAATTAAATGTAATTAATGTGAGCTGAATGTTTTATTTATTATTGAGTTTATTAGTTTATTAATATTATTATTACTATTATTATTATTATTATTATTATTATAATTATTACTATTATTATTATTATTATTATATATTTCAACTTACCTTTTGCAAGGAGGTTGACAGCCAGCCTGTAGCCAAAACACAAAAGAGTTATAATACGACCCCAATTGATTTCACCATCAGAAAAAAATCTGAATCACAAAGTTGATGAGCGATAAAAAATTAGTGCAAAAGCTCGAAGTAAAGTTAATTGAGAATAAAGTAAATAAGTATTTAATATTTTTGAAATATAAGGTTTGAGTTAAGAAGAAAACTGTTTATCTTTCAACTAGTGTAGGCATTTTGACTAATCTTTGCACCCACTTTGTTCCCACTTTGAAGAATATGTCAGTAATATTATCGGCTGAAGGGGACAAGGATTTCACCATGCTGTTGAACTCCTCTTCATATCGAGTGTTTATGACATCGCCAATGATCGCCAACCTCTGACCCACCTCCGAAAATCTGTGATTTATGCAAATGAAAGCTTTGAAAATTTGAATATTTTAAAATTAATAAAACTCTAATAACGAGATGCAAATAAACTTAGATCTACCGAGTATCTTCAACAAATGTCCTCAGGCGTGGTATTTCATCCGCTTCGTCTGTCTGCTCTTCCTGAAACTGCATCTTTTCCATAAAACTTTGAATTATTTTGTCCGAATCGGCCACTAGGACCTCTTCGGCCACGGAAACCATAGTTGAACAAGCACCAATCCTTTTTAAACCTGCGAAGGGTTTAACTAATCACGGCGCCATAAATTTAAAAATTCCAAAAAAATTTTCAAGTTGTCAAAAGTCACTTGGGATAATCAAAGTATCATGAAAATGTTAATGCCTCAATTAAGGGAGTGTGATTTGCAGAGAGACTTTACTGTGAATATGTGAAATGGCTGAAAAGAGGAAAAGATGAAAAAAACTGAATAAAACTTCCTTCACTAGTTACTTTACCTGATTGAAATTGCTCAACTGAATTTCAAGTTTTTACGGCCTATTGATTTGATTTCATAGGCATTTTAGCTTCATAATCTTATCTAATCAAATCATTTGTGTAGTGCTTATTCACACTCTGATACGAACAGTTTGAACAAAAAAGTTTGAAGGGTTTTACAAAATGAAAGTAGAGAGATAATAGAGGTGAGATTGGGGGGAAGAGAGTTCCATAGAAAGGACCCACAGTAGGAAAGTGCAGATTTAGCATAAATACTATTATAAAGTATTTTAAAAAATGAGAATAAGCAGAAGATATCAGTCTCTTACGAGGAAGCAACTTAAAAAAGTCAGCCAAGTAGTTAGGAGAGTGATTATTTTTCTATTTTGAACGTGAGAGTGCAGATTTTAAAAACTGATCTTTTTTCAAAAGGCAACCAGTGTAAAGAGATAAGAGTAAAAGTAAGAAGAGAGAATTTATGAGTGCCAAAAACAAAGCGGGCAGCGCTATTAAAAGCTTTGGTGAGGGTGTAGCGTGGTCTCTGGGAGTCCATGGTATGAAGAGTTACAATAGTCAAAGCGGGACAAATAAGCGAAGAAACTAGTAATTTGAAGATGAGATTTTTTAGGAAAAGTTTCAGTTGCTTGATACGACGAAGATGGAAGAAAGATTATTTAGCTACAAATTTTATTTGTGGTATGAGAGAAAGTGAAGAGTCAAAGGTGAAACCTAAACTATGAATGGTGGAATGAGGGGCGGGTGAAAGGTTTGATAAAATATTAATTGAGAGATTCAATAAGTCAAAAAGAGTTGCTAGAATATAAAAGATCAAATTTCGAGGGATTGAGTTTGAAGAATATAGAATCACTCCAAGAGAATTTTATCAATAAAAAAAAAATATTAGAAATAGTAGAAGCTAAATCGTATTTAGGAAATGAAGTAAATATGTATAAGTCATCAGCATGAAGTTGACTGAAGAGAAAATGCTGAAATAATTCTTGAGAGTTCAGAAGTATCAAGAATAAAATGAAGAGGACCAAAAACAGAACCCCGAAGGAAAGAGGAAAGAATAGGTTGAAAGTATAATATAGAATCTACAGAACTTTTGTTGGAAAGGTGAGAAGAAATTCATTCAAGACAGGAACCGGAAATTACAAAAGAGGTTTCAAGTTGCTGAAGTTTTGAGGAGTGGTCAACAGTGTCAAAAGCAAAAGAAGGAGGGAGATATTACCTTGGTCACAAGAAAGCAAAGAATCATAAAATATTTTCAAACGTTTTCAGTACTGTGCAAAAGACGAAATCCAGACAGGGTAGAAGGAAGCCGATTGAGAACTACAAAGAAAAAAAGAAGCTTAAGATAGAAAAAATTTTCCAAAGATTTTCGAAATAAAAAAAAGAAAAAAGCGAACGTCCTTTTTCAATAGTCTTGATTAGATCAAGTCCAGACATACGCTGGAAATGTTACCAAAACACGGTGAATAGCCGAATAAGCATTGAACCTACGAAATGAACGCGAAAGAAAAAAAGTTGAAAAAATAATAAACACGATAAAATATTAATATTTGATCAGATAAGTTTGATTGAGTAATCTTTTAGATTAGAATTTTTTTGGCGTTTCATTTGAAAATCAAGTTAGAAGTTTAAAATTAGTTTAACTTTTAATAAATAACTTTTAATTTATTAAATAATTTTGAATTATGATAAATCCAAAGAATAATAAAAATAACCTCAAGTGATGATACACCCGAATGCATATTAGTGTTTTTATTGAAGTAATAAAACCCATTATAAGTAATATTAATGTATTTAAACAATTAAACACAAAAAAAGAAATATTAATTAAATCTTAAAACCAAATTAATATTAATATTAATTAATTTGAAAACGATGGAAAAAAGTTGAATTACAAGTCGGCTGAACGCTTATCAGGGATTTATTGAAAAGCTATCGATGTTTCTATTATTATTGTTATTTGATTATATAATAATTATTATTATCAATATTATTATTATTATTCTTTTTATTGTTTTCATTATTATTATCAATAATAATAATATTAATAATAGTATTTAAAAAAATAAAAATAAAATAATAATAAAAATAATAATAATAATAATAATAATAATAATAATAATAATAATAATAATAATAATATTATTATTATTAATATTATTATTATTATTATTAGTAGTATTATTATTTTTATTATTATTATTTATTATTATTATTATTATTATTATTATTATTATTATTTTATTATTATTATTATTATTATTATTATTATTATTATTATTATTATTATTATTATTATTATTATTCTTCTTCTTCTTCTTCTTCTTCTTCTTCTTCTTATTATTATTCTTATT
>OX387258.1:1417427-1418909 GCA_947562095.1 Branchellion lobata | reverse complement strand
TTTTTATTGTTTTCATCATTATTATCAAAAATAATAATAATAATAAAAGTATAAAAAAAATAAATAAATAAAATAATAATAATAATAATAATAATAATAATAATAATAATAATAATAATAATAATAATAATAATAATAATATTATTATTATTATTATTATTATTATTATTATTATTATTATTATTATTTATTATTATTATTATTATTATTATTATTATTATTATTATTATTATTATTATTATTATTATTATTATTATTATTATTATTATTATTATTATTATTATTATTCTTCTTCTTCTTCTTCTTCTTCTTATTATTATTATTATTATTATTATTATTATTATTATTATTATTATTATTATTATTATTATTATTATTATTATTATTATTATTATTATTATTATTATTATTATTATTATTATTATTATTATTATTATTATTTTTATTTTTATATATTTTTAATAATATTATTATTTTTTTATTATTATTTATTTTATTTTATTTAAATTTTTTATTTTATTTATTATTATTTTTTTTATACTATGATTATTTTATTTTCATCTTATTTAATTTTGAATTCCATCCATTTCATTATCGTCATCCTATTCAAAATTAATCGACTGCGCGTGCATGCACCTTCTTGTGTCAGTGTGTGTGTGTGTGTGTGTGTGTGTGTGTGTGTGTGTGTGTGTGTGTGTGTGTGTGTGTGTGTGTGTGTGTGTGTGTGTGTGTGTGTGTGTGTGTGTGTGTGTGTGTGTGTGTGTGGGTGTGTGTGTGTGTGTGTGTGTGTGTGTGTGTGTGTGTGTGTGTGTGTGTGTGTGTGTGTGTGTGTGTGTGTGTGTGTGTGTGTGTGTGTGTGTGTGTGTGTGTGTGTGTGTGTGTGTGTGTGTGTGTGTGTGTGTGTGTGTGTGTGTGTGTGTGTGTGTGTGTGTGTGGTGTGTGTGTGTGTGTGTGTGTGTGTGTGTGTGTGTGTGTGGTGTGTGTGTGTGTGTGTGTGTGTGTGTGTGTGTGTGTGTGTGTTTGTATTTTTACTTCCTTTAGACGTCTAAACGGGCACTTGTTTTCCCATATTTAGCACTTCTTCCTAGAATTTCAACAATTAAAAACGCTTCAAACAGTTTAAAAAAAAAATAACTAAAAAAATGAATGGCAAATAAAAACTCTCGACTTCTGAAAAATTAAAAATAAAATAAAAAAATGAAAAAAAATAAATTAAAAAAATTTAAGTTAAAAAATTAAAAAAATATAGAAAAAGATCTTAAATATCATTGAAATCATACACAAGATGAATGAAAACAGGATGAAGGATTGAGACGGAGGATTAGGAAAAAGGATTAAGGATAAGGATTAAGGGTGGTGTGGATTAAAGAGATTAGTGGGACCTGCCAAGGCAAATCATGTGCCTTCGAAGGATTTGAGGTCTTACAAGTGTCTGTTTAATACTTCATTAGTCTCAGCCTATTCTTATATTATTTTTATTAT
>OX387258.1:1409927-1412427 GCA_947562095.1 Branchellion lobata | reverse complement strand
CCATTTTTTTATTTTTTTTTGTTTTCAAGTTTTTTTCATTTTTTTATTTTTTTATTTTTTTTGTTTTTAAGTTTTTTTTTGTTTTTTCATTTTTTTATTTTTTTTATTATTTTTTTTCAATATTGTTTTTCATAGTTTTTTTTCAATATTATTTTTGATGGTTTTTTCAAATATTTTTTTCAAATATTTTTTTTTTGTTTCTCATTATTCTTTTTTTTTGTTGTTTTTCAATAACAAAAATTTTTGGAGATAAAAAAAATGAAATAACCGAAAGAAAAAAAAAGAATATTGCAACAAAAAAAAACTAACAAGTCAGTGATAAAACAAAATGAAAAATGAAAATGAAAACAATAAATAAAAAAAAGAATAAAATCTATGAAAAAATAAAATTTATAAAGTTTAAAAAAAAAATAAATAAAATAAATAAAAAAATGATTAACAGCTATAAAAAATTAAATACATAAAAAATAAAAAAATAAATAAAATTAATAAAAATGAAAACAAAATAAAAAATTTAAAAAAATGAATAAAAATGAATAAAATAAATAAAAAGAATAAAATGAGGAAAAACATACTTTTACAAAAAAAAAGTCAAAGTTCGCATAAAATAGTAGATGAAGCGCCAAAAAAATCAACTAAAAGTGAACTTAAGTGCACTGGTTGCCCTGGCAACCGAGCAAACTAATTAATTTGAATCATGGTTTTTTTATTATTTTTTTTATTTGTTTCATTAAAAATTTTTTTTTCTTTTTTTCACTTATTGTTTTTGTTTACTTTCTCATTTTTTTTTGTTTTTCATTCTATAAGTTCTTTTTTTTCTTCATTCTTCAATTTTTTCACTTTTTCTTTACATCGTTATTATGATTTTTATATTTATTTCATATTTATATTCATATTCATATTTATATTATTTATTCATATTTATATTATTATTTATTATTATTATTATTATTATTATTTTTATTATTATTATTATTATTATTATTATTATTTTATTTTTTTTTTTTTTTATTTATTTATTTTTTTTTATATTATTATTATTATTTTTTTTTTTTTTTTTTTTTTAATCATTATTATTATTATTATTATTATTTATTTTTTATCATTATTATTATTATTACTATTATTATTATTATCAGTCTTTTTTTAATAATTTGAAGTTTTTATTAGTAAGTTTTATATATTTTTAAATAATAATTTTTATCATTTATTTGTTTTTGTTTCAATTTTTAGTCTTTATGGTTCATTTATCTAAATTTTATTGCAAATAATAAGTAATTGGTGTTTTACATACACACATACAAACACACACACACATACAAACACACACATACACACACACACACACACACACACACACACACACACACACACACACACACACACACACACACACACACACACACACACACACACACACACACACACACACACACACACACACACACACACACACACACACACACACACACACACACACACACACACACATACAAACACACACATACACACACACACACACACACACACACACACACACACACACACACACACACACACACACACACACACACACACACACACACACACACACACACACACACACACACACGCACACACACACACACATACATACAAACACACATTTAATGAATTAAATGTTTATTTATTTAAGATTCGCACCTGGAAAGTTCAACAGAGTGGAGTGGTGGTGGTGGTGGTGGGGGTGGTGGTAGTGGTGGTGGTGGTGGTGGTGGTGATGGGGGTGGCAGTGATGGAGGTGGCGGTGGTGGTGGTGGTAGTGGTGGTGATGGTAGTGGTGTTGGTGATGGTGGTGGTGTTGGTGGTGGTGTTGGTGGTGGTGATGATGCCAGGGTTTTGTTTGATACTATCGAAAACAAAAACAAACAACCGCCAAGGGTGCTTGTATTTGAGAACCATTTCGGAGGAAACAACAAAAAAAACAACATCAACAACAAAAATAACAACAACAAAAATAACAACAACAAAAATAACAACAACAACAATAACAACATTAACAACAAAAATTATATCAGCAACAAAAACATCACCCAAAAGAACATCCTCAACAACAGCACCACTAACAACAACATCAACACCATTAACAACACCAACAACAACACCAACGACACCATCAACAAAAACAATAACAACACCAACACCAACAACAACAACAACACCAACAACAACAACAACAACAACAACAACACCAATGACACCATCAACAACAACACCACCAACAACAACACCAACACCAACAACAAAAACAACAACACCAACAACAACAACAACAACTATGCGTTGCTGGTGACAGGGAGAGAGGGAAAGAGAGTCACTATAACATGTCCCGCTAAAAGTGATTCTAAGCCCGTTTTCTGCGAATGGAGGAAAGAAGGGGAT
This sequence comes from Branchellion lobata, assembly GCA_947562095.1. NCBI lineage: Eukaryota > Metazoa > Annelida > Clitellata > Hirudinida > Piscicolidae > Branchellion > Branchellion lobata. Next base: position 1,410,006 of record OX387258.1, on the reverse strand, counting down.
CTCATCCATAAAGGATGGATGAGGTGGGTGGATGGATGAGGTGGGTGGATGGATGAGGTGGGTGGATGGATGAGGTGGG
>OX387258.1:1394927-1402427 GCA_947562095.1 Branchellion lobata | reverse complement strand
TTTGTTTTTTTTTTATTTTATTTTTATTTTTTTTCAAATTTTATTTTTTGTTTTTTCTTATTGATTTTTTTCTTCTTTCATTTTTTGTTTTATTTATTTATTGTTTCTATTTATTTTTTTTCTTGTTGTTTTTTTTATTTATCGTTTTTATTTTTATTTTTTTTTAAACAAGTAACTTTTTGAGAAAGAATTCATGAGTTTATGAAATCAGATAACTTATAATTATAATAAAAATTGTGAAAATCGTCCAACACGAATACAATAAAAATACAACAAAAAATTTATTTTTATTTTTTCTTTCTATACATTTGTTTTTATTATTTTTGAAATACCATAATGAAAAAATAATAACTAAATAATAATTATAATAATGATATGTTTTGAGTGGCCTCGAAACTCTACGGGGTTATTGCCACTTGAATAATACTCGTATTTGTATAGTATTGTATTGTATTTTATTTGTATTGTATTGTATTGTATTGTATTTTATTTGTATTGTATTGTATTGTACTGTATTGTATTGTATTGTGTTTTATTTGTATTGTACTGTATTGTATTTTATTTTATTGTATTTTATTATATTGTATTTTATTTTATTGTATTTTATTGTATTGTATTTTATTTTATTGTATTTTATTTGTATTGTATTTTATTGTATTGTATTTTATTGTATTGTATTTTATTTGTATTGTATTTTATTGTATTGTATTTTATTTATTTTTTTTAAATAATGTTTTAAATCTTTCGGAAAGAATAAAAATGAAAAAAATATTTGAAAATTTTATGAAATTAATTTTTCGATTGAACAAAAAATTATTTTTAATAAAAACAACAAAAAACATTAAGTGTGTACTTCCTGTTAAAATTTAATTTTATTAGTTTTTTTTTTGGAATTATTGATTTATTCACTATTTTAAAAAAATTTATTCGTTTTAAAACTTCCCAAAAACATTTTCTAGTTAAAAAACAAATTTAGGTTGAAAAAAAACTCATTTTTATATCAAAAAACTCATTTTTATATCAGAAAAACTCATTTGTATTTAAAAAAAAACTCATTTGTATTTTTTTAAAAACTCATTTGTATTTTTAAAAAAACTCATTTGTATTTTTAAAAATTAAATAATAAAAATATTTTTCAGTTAGTGAAAGCATGGCTTAAATTTTAAAATATAAAAAAATAATTTCTGAAACGAAGGCGGTAAAATAGCCATGAGGACTCCCAGAACACACATAAACTCCGCGCAACCCACACGCATGTAGGGATGTTATGGAAATTCGATAACATTGTGAATAAATTGAACGCTACATAAATACAATCCCATGCAGATGGAAGGAAAAAGGATGGATGGAAGAAAGAAGAAGAGCTTGGTGAATGGGATGGAAAGAAGAATGGATGGAAGGATGGATGGATGGATGGAGGAGAGGATGGAGGAGAGGATGGAAAAAAAGATGGAGAGGATGGAAAGAAGGATGGATGGAGGGATGGAAAGAAGGATGAAAAGAAAGATGGATGGAGGGATGGAAAAAAGGATGGAGGAAAGGATGGAAAGAAGGATGGATGGAAGGATAAGGATGGATGGAAGGATGGAGGAGAGGATGGAAAGAAGGATGGATGGAGGGATGGAAAGAAGGATGGATGGAAGGATAAGGATGGATGGAAGAATGAAGATGGATGGAGGGATAAGGATGGATGGGAGGATAAAGTTGAATGGAAGGAGAAGGATGGAAGGAAGGATAAAAAAAAAGACGAAGTGAGAGATGGATGGACGGAGGGAGGAGGGATATTGGATAAAAATAAAAATAATAAAAGTAAAATGCTTGACAAACGTATGAATAAAAAAAATAATAAAAATAATAAAAATAAAAATAATAATAATAATAATAATAATAATAATAATAATAATAATAATAATAATAATAATAATAATAATAATAATAATAATAATAATAATAATAATAATAATAGTAATACAAATGATAAAAATTACATGCCAAAAGATGAAGGGCAAAAGAATAATAAAAATATTCGTAAAAATATCACTAATAGAACTGGAAAGCTCGTAAATAAAATGAATAACAACAATAAAAATAAAAATAATAATAATAAAAATAATAATAATAATAATAAAAGTGAAAATAATAATAATGCCTATGGAAGGAATTTTAATGATTTTGATACGAACAATAAGAATAATAATAATACAAATAATAATAATAATAATAATAATAATAATAATAATAATAATAATAATAATAATAATAATAATAATAATAATAATAATAATAATAATAATAAAAATTTTAATACGAATGATAATGATTATGATAAAGACATTAAGAAGATAATAAAAACGTCAAAAGTGAATAATAAGGAAGAGGTTGGAAGGGTTGGGAAGGAGGGGGAGGAAGGCATGGGTGTGATAAGAAGGTGGTATGACGTAATAAAAAATAAAAATAAAAATAATTTTTATAATAATTATTATTATAAAAATTTGAATATTCTTGAAGATAAAAATACCAACAACAATGAAGATTTAATCACCAATATGAACAATGAGAATAATAACAAAGATAAAAATAAAAATATGAATAATAAAAACAGTGGAAAAGATTATATTGCTAACAATAAAAATAATAAAAATAATATAAACATCAATAATAATAATTATTATTATTATGAAAACAACAATAATAAAAATAAAAAATATATAAACAACATAAATAATAACAACAACACCAACAATGAAGTTATGGCAGGCGATTACAGCGGCGTGGCTTCTTTGAAGAACAACATGAATAACAACAACAACAATAATAATAATAAAAATAATAACAATAATAATAATAATAATAATAATAATAATAAAAATAAAAATAATAATAATAATAATAATAATAATAATAATAATAACAATAATAATAATAAAAATAATAATAATAATAATAATAATAATAATAAAAATAATAATAATAATAATAATAATAATAATAATAATAATAATAATAATAATAATAATAATAATAATAATAATAATAATAATAATAATAATAATAATAATAATAATAATAATAATAATAATAATAATAATAATAATAATAATAATAATAATAATAATAATAATAATAACAATAATAATAAAAATAATAATAATAATAATAATAATAATAATAAAATTGCTAATAATAACAATAACAAAAGTAACATTGATGATGAAATCAACGATTATAATGAAATAAATTACACGGAAGCCACTAACAAAAACAACAATTACGTCAAAAATAAAAAAAACAACAACAACAACAACAAACTACAAAGCATACACAACAACAAAAGCACAACACAAGTAACAAAGATGTCGCTGATGGTGTTGGTGATCATCATCATCATCATCATCATCACCATCACCATCATCATCACCATCATCATCTCATCCACCCACACTAACCCCCAATCCACCAAAAGAGTGGAAGGGGGGTGGGAGGAAAAAGGGGGTGGAGTTTTCAGAGATAAGCCCTCCTTTTTTGGCTTTCTTAAAATGATGAATGAAAAAGATGAAGAGGATGAAGACGATGATGAGAACCGTGGTGGTGATGATAATGATGAAAAAGTTAGTTTTTATGCAGCTTGTTCTTCCATTGTGATAAGTTTCTTTAAAAAGCTTTTTTTTCGATAATAGCTTGCTTTTTTATCACAAAAACTTAAGCAACCACACTGCCACAGCTACCACCACCACTACCACCACCGCCATCGTGGCCACCACCGCCACCGCTGCCACCATCACAACCACCGCCACCGCTGCCACCATCACAACCACCACCACCACCATCACCACCACAACCACCACCACACCACTACCACCACCACACCACCGCTACCACCACCACTACCACCACCACCATCGTGGCCACCACCGCCACCGCTGCCACCATCACAACCACCGCCACCGCTGCCACCACCACCCCCACCACCACCACCATTACAGAACAGCCTCTGTTACACCAACACCACTTCATCCAGCATCATCATCAGCACCCCCCATCCTTGACATCACCATGGGGAAGAAGGTGCTAAGATTGATGACGTATCCAGTTATGGGTAAAACTAAAGGATAAACTTTTCAAATTTGAATTCACTTTTTGAACTTTTATATCTCTAATCGATTCAATGTTTCTTTTTTTGACTTTTTTTCAAGCGTTTTTCCGAATGAATTTTTTAATTACAATTTTTAAAATGATTTTTTTTTCGAAAAATTAAAAAATTCGGTTTTAAAGTCATTTTGCAAAGTTTTTCACTTTTGCAACTTTCGAGATTCGATTTGGAAGTCTCCTTTTCAAGTCGCGAAATGGCGATTCATTGAAATACATCTCAACTGTCTCACTCCGCTCAGTATATCTCGTTGCTCTCGATGGTAATGATGGTGATGACGATGATGATGATGATGGTGATGATGATGATGATGGTGATGATGATGATGATGATGATGGTGATGATGATGATGATGATGATGATGGGATGAGGATAATAATGATGATGATGAGGATAATAATGATGATGATGAGGATAATAATGATGATGATGATGATGGTGGTGAAGATGATGATGATGATGATGGGATGAGGATAATAATGATGATGATGATGGTGGTGGTGATGATGATGATGATGGTGGTGGAGATGATGATGATGATGATGGGATGAGGATAATAATGATGATGATGATGATGATGATGATGGTGGTGATGATGATGATGGTGGTGAAGATGATGATGATGATGATGGGATGAGGATAATAATGATGATGGGATGAGGATAATAATGATGATGATGAGGATAATAATGATGATGATGATGATGATGATGGTGGTGGTGGTGATGATGATGATGATGGTGGTGAAGATGATGATGATGATGATGGGATGAGGATAATAATGATGATGGGATGAGGATAATAATGATGATGATGATGATGATGATGGTGGTGGTGATGATGATGATGATGGTGGTGAAGATGATGATGATGATGATGGGATGAGGATAATAATGATGATGGGATGAGGATAATAATGATGATGATGATGATGATGGTGGTGAAGATGATGATGATGATGATGGGATGAGGATAATAATGATGATGGGATGAGGATAATAATGATGATGATGATGATGATGATGGTGATGAAGATGATGATGATGATGATGGGATGAGGATAATAATGATGATGGGATGAGGATAATAATGATGATGGGATGAGGATAATAATGATGATGGGATGAGGATAATAATGATGATGATGATGATGATGATGATGATGATGGCGGCGGTGATGATGATGATAATGGTGGTGATGATGGTGGTGGTGATGATGATGATGGTGGTGGTGATGATGATGATGATGATGATGATGGTGGTGGTGATGATGATGATGACCACGACCAAGTGTACCATCGGTATTTTCCAGTAATAAAGTTTTCTTCATTATAAAAATATAAAAATAATTAAATAAAATACAATTTAAGGTTGCAGCTGTTGAGGTGTGGATTCCAAAATTATAACTAGCTTACGAATAATTCAGTTACTTGTTTGAATTATTCATTTAAATTATTCATTTAAATTATTATTTAAATTATTATTTAAATTATTCATTTAAATTATTCATTTAAATTATTCATTTAAATTATTCATTTAAATTATTCATTTAAATTATTCATTTAAATTATTAAATATATTAATTGAACAATTAATAATAATAATCAAATTTGAGAGTTGGCTTTTTGTTAGAAAGTTCGAAATATAAAAAGTGACATTCATTGTAGGGTGCACGTATTTGTTTGAAAATAGAGGGATGGTAGATGGATGAATGATGGATGAATGAAGGATGATTGATGGATGAATGAAAGATGGATGAATGAAGGATGATTGATGGATGAATAACTGGTGGATGAATGAAGGATGGATGAATGATTGGTGGATGAATGAAGAATGGATGAACTTATGTGGATAAATGAAAGTAAATAATAATAAAGAACAAATAAAAATAATAATATTAATGAAAATAATAATAATAACAATAATAATAATAATAATAATAATAATAATAATAATAATAATAATAATTAGAAACGAATGATAATAATTTAAAGAGTCTCAAAGCAATAAGCGGGTGAGTGAATGAGTGAGTGGCGGATGAATGAATAAAAAAATTTAATTATGAATGAAAAATCCAAATTTCATTGATGTAGGAAAAAATAAAAAAAATGGATGAAAAAAATAAAAAAAATGGATAAAAAAATTAAAATTAATGGATAGAAAAGGACAAATTTTAGAAATTGATGGATGGAAGAATAAAAATTTAACTAATGGATGAATAAGGAAGACTAATTATAATTAATGGATGAATAAGGAAGACTAATTATAATTAATGCATGAATAAGGAAGACTAATTATAATTAATGGATGAATAAGGAAGAATAATTATGATTAATGGATGAATAAGGAAGACAAAATTTAATTAATGGATGAATAAGGAATACTAATTTTAATTAATGGATAAAGGAGGAAGACTAATTTTAATTAATGGATGAATAAAGAAGACAAATTATAATTAACGGACGAAGGAGGAAGAATTGGAAGAATGTGGAAACAGAAGGTTTGAAGGACGATTCTGGAGCGGCCTTTAATTAGGTGTTTGATTGATTAATTAATCTATTTATTTATTTCTCAATCCTTATCATATCGTCTCAACACCACAACATAACTTTACAACACCACAACATAACTTTACAACACCGCAACATGACTTTACAACACCTCAACATAACATCACAACACCACAACACAACTTCACAACACCACAACGTAACATTACAACACCACAGCATGAAAGGAAAACACCACACCACACCGACAATAATAACACGTAGCGGCGAAAAACTACAAAAACGACAACATTATCAACAACAACATATTCAACATCAACAATAGCATCAACCACAACAACAACAACAAAAACATCAGCAAAAACAACTAAAAACAAATTACACCACAGCCAAAAAATTAACCGATTAGATCCACAACAAAGCATTCACAAAAAACCACCACAAAAACAGCCCCACCACAACACATCCACAAAAACAGCCCCACCACAACACATCCACAAAAATTTCCACCACAACACACCCCCAACAAATTTCACCACAACACACCCACAACAAATTCCACCATAACACATCCCCAACAAATTTCACCACAACACACCCACAGAAAATTTCACCACAACACGCCTGCAGAACATTTCCCAAGAAAACTCCTCAAACGTGAATCCCAACAAAACTCCATCACCACAACACCATCCTCAACACAAGATTCACACAACAACACTGCAACAAATACTTAACACCGCCCCCACAACACCGTAATTGCCCCCCTCCAAAACCTACAAAAACCCCGCCCCCAACATCGGAAGAACCCCAAAAAAACCCCAATCTCTTCTATAAACCCCC
>OX387258.1:1377427-1389927 GCA_947562095.1 Branchellion lobata | reverse complement strand
TCCCTACTGTTCCACTACACACATGTACTATTCATCAACTGCTTGTATTATGTGCTGCTGATGCGTACACCTTCAGACGGCAAAGATGTGAGGAAGTGGTCACATGAACGACTGCTTGTTGAACTGGCTTCCATCAAGAACCTTTTGAGGCTCACCGTCATCCAATTCACGTAAGTGTACATTCATGTAGTTATAACCCATTTCACTTGAGAATTCATAGGTGTGTTGTCAACACCACCACCTTTGTCTACTTTAAGCAAGCATGTATGCCAGCACCACAGAATCATACTGATAGAACCCTATCCACACAGGACTGGTCAGCCTCCGCACCACAACCAAGGCTTCATTGAGAATGGTGATGGCGATGACGATGATGAAACATGTGATTGTTCGGACTGTGATGATGACAGAGTTGTCTCTTCCAGTGGCGCCCTTTCGAAGCCTCTTATGACACAAGGTGTTCTCAAGCGGAGGATGTACAATGGGAGGTGTGATGTTGCTCCCTCTAACGTCATTCCCACCACCAAAATTCCCGCCAATTTTTCTCTCAATCCCCGCCTTACTTCTCCAGTAAACACTCCATACATTCCAGTCAACACCCATTCCACCCCCATCACTACCCCTTTTACTCCTCTCACCAACAACCTCAACCACAACAACATCAGAAGTGACAGCTCTCAAAGGAAAATCACTAAATACAACAACAACAATGAAAATAACATCAACAACAATAATAAAAATAACATTAACAACAACAACCTCAACAAAAACAACAACATCAAACATAAAAACAACAACAATTGGACACATAGATCTCACCATGCTAAGGAAAACCTTAACTTTAGTGGCAGCAGTGCATTTGAGGTGCCCCCTTCTAACGACAATAACAACAACAACAAAAATAATAATAATAATAATAACTTCAACAACAATAATAATAATAATAATAATAATAATTTCAACAACAACAACAATAATAATAATTCCAACAATAGTAATAATTATAACACCAACAATACTAACAGCAGCAACAACAAGTACAGGGGCACTGCCACCAAGTACGTCAGTGAAGGGGGTGACAAGGGTGCCAGAACCCCCATGAGGCACAAGACATCCACCCCCAAGCTGGTGCACCATCATAACAACAACAACAACCTCAGCATCAACAACAATCTCAGCAACAGCAACAACAACAACAATCTTAGTAACAGCAACATCAACAAAAACAATCTCAGTAACAGCAACATCAGCAACAACAATATCAGTAGTAGTTATAACAATATCAGCAACAACAATGACATTTTAAACAGCAATAATAACAATGTCAACAGCAAACAAGAGGACACACATAGCATAAGCAGCAGGACTTCCCAAGTTGGATTACCCAAGCTGCTACTACAACAGCTGTTCACCAAGCAGTCTGCTGTTGCTGCTGCGGCTACTGCTGCTGTTACTGCTTCTGGTAGTTCTTCTGTTGCTACTGAGGCTGATGTAACCATTGGCAACATTAGTACCACCACCACTCACCAGGGCGTGATTGCTTGCACCGAGAAGGTGCATATTGAGGAGTGGTTTGATGGGGCTGCTAATAACAACACTAACAATGATGATGATGATGATGGTGATGGTGATGGTGATGATGATAACACTAACAAAGATGATAATGATCACAACAAAAAAATTAACACAAAGAACAATACTGAATTCAACAACAACAATAAAAGGGCCAACAACAACAACAATGAGGATAAAGGGATCAACAAAAACAACAACAGCAGTAGTAGTAGCAGCAATGATAACACGGCATGTAACCACAACAACTCACCCACTCCTTCTTCTTACTCTTCTTCGTCGTTCAGAACTCCATTCAAAGTTCTGCTAGACAAACAAAACAGACGCTTGAAAGAACAACACAAAAACAACAACAATAACAACAAACCACTCAAAGAATTATTAAATAGCAATATACTTAATAAGAATAATAACAAAAAAAAACCTGTCAATGACAGAAAAAGAGATTTTAACGAAAATATTGAGGTTAACAACCACGACACTACAGTCAATCAAGGCAGCATCAACCACAACAACAACACCGCCAACCACCACATCATCAACCACAACAACAACAACACTACTAACCATGACATCATCAACCACAATAACAACCATGACCCCTCCATCAACAATAATCTGGAAACTTCCATCAACAACAACCACCACGACACCTCCCTCAACAACAACCACCACGACACCTCCCTCAACAACAACCACCACAACACCTCCAACATTTCCAATCGATCGGGCATCAGTTTGTCACTGGATGCGGTCCTCAACGACTTTGCCAGCATGAAACTACACAAGCTTGCAACCAGCAACACCCATCTTCCTCCCAACAACAACAATAATAATAATATTCTTAATAATAATAATAATAATAATAATAATAATGATAACATCTTCAACAACAACAATAATAATAATATCTTTAACAACGACATCTTCAACAACAAAAATGTACAACATAGACTTTTTTCCTCCTTCAAGGCCTCCTTCTCCACCGACGACCTACACCACAGCCACCCTTCAAACAACACAACCACTCTACATGGCAACCTTCTGCATAGCAACGTGCCACAAGTCAGCGGAGTGAAGCAGGAGTGGATGAGCAGCTTTGATAGCTTGTTGTTGGATGCGATGGGCGTTGAGTGTTTCATGGACTTCTTGCGACACGAGCTCAGCGACGAGAACCTCACCTTTTGGCTGCGGTGTCGGAGGTACGCGGGCATGGGGAAGGATGAACGGGTCGATGAGGCAAGAAGCATCTTCCAAGAGTTCCTCCAAGAGGGCGCCTCACAAGCCGTCAACCTCGACGCTGCCACTCGCACCGATGTGCAACTCCGACTGCAACTGTCCACCGGGAATGCAACGCCCCCTGTCGATCTCTTCGCCTCCGCACAACACCACGTGCGTCTGGCCTTATTCATTTATTTTATTTATTTATTTTTTTTAATTTTATTTATTTATTTATTTTATTTATTTTATCTTTTGTTCATCTTTTTTTCCTTCTCTTCCTCTTTTTTTCCCTCTCTTCTTCTTTCAATCCATCATTTCATCCATCCTTCCCTCTATCTATTCATCCTTCTCTCTATCTATCCATCGTTTTGTCTATCCATCCATTCTTTCATGTATCGATCAATCCATCCTCCCATTCATACATCCTTCCATCCATCCATCCATCCATCCATCAATCCATCCTTCCATCCATCCATCCATCTATCCATCCTTCAATCCATTTTTCTATCCATCAACAGATCTACTGTCTGATGCGCCAGGACAAGTACACCAGGTTCGTGTCCTTGCTGCAGGCTGGCATGTTCTCCTGGAATCCCCCTTACAAAAAACCCCTCACAAACCCTACCAATAACATCCACCACAATAATAATAATAATAATAATAATAATAATAATAATAATAATAATAATAATAGAAAAAATAATAAAAACAAAAATAAGAAAAACAGCGCCAAAAACAAAAGCAGTAATAACATCAACAATACCAACAACAACAACAACATTAATAATAATAATAATAATAATAATAATAATAATAAGAACAACAACAAGAACGCTAGCACAGACTCGCTCAAAGGCAAGAAGTCCCTCAAGCACAAACTGCCCATGCACCTCCTCACTAGGTCACGTGCCTCAGCTGCTGCTTCCGCTGCTGCTGCTGCTGCTGCTGCTGCTGTTGGGAGAGAAGAAGGAGGAGGGGGGTGTGGAGGTGAAGGAAAAGAAGATACGAGAGGAGGAGGAGGAGGAGTAGGAAGTGGGGAAGGGAGAGGAAGAGGGAGAGAAGGAGGGAGGGGAGAAGAAAGAGAAGGGGGAAGAGGGGAAGGGAGAAAGAGACCCAAAAGATACTCACTCGATCCGCTCATCGCTCGAGCCACCTTCAAGCGCGGTGCCTTCAACAAAAATAATAATAATAACAGTAATAATAATAGTAATAATAATAATAATAATAATAATAATAATAATAATAATGATAAGAGTACCAATGACTTTTTGGACCTGCTGTCCAAGGTGCAGAGCAGGAACAGAGGTTGGACGATTATTATTATTGCTATTATTCATATTATTATTTTTTTTTTTTTTTTTTTCTTATTGTTGTTGTTGCCATCGTTATTTCGAAATAAAAATTGTATAATAAAATGATAATTTATTAATAATAATAAATCAAAAATAAGAGTTGATAAATAATTTCAGTTATTTTTTTCTTTCTTCACCCCTTTTGATCCACTACAGACTCATTCGGAGCATTAAATCTGCAACTGCCTGACTTCCTGAGGATCGCTGAAGATGAAGAGGAGGAAGATGATGATCATCGTCATCCTGATGACGTCAATACCAAAATCAAAAATAAAAATATTAATAATAATAATAATAATGATAATAATAATAATAATAATAATAATAATAATAATAATAATAATAATAATAATAATAATGATAATAATACTGATGATAACAACAAAAATAGAGATAATGAAAACAACAACAACAATGATGACGAAGACGATTTGGGGGAGGAGATAGAGGTTGATGGGGGAGTGATGGGGAGGTTGATGAGGGGGGAGGAGGGGGAGGAGCTCTTTGGAACCCTCCCCCCTTCCCCCCTTCGGGTCATCGAGAGGGGTAGCCACAACGCCCTCTGGTGACCCTTCTCAAATTACCACCTAATTAGGTTTAATTAAGTGCCATAAAGTAAATTAATTAATTATTTTGTAACTGTTAAATTGAATATTTTTTTAATTCTTTCTTTATTGTTAAATCAATATTAACATTATTGGTTATCGTTTGATTTTCGAAGCTCTCTGACGTTTAATTGACGCATAATCGTTTGGAGACGCCTGCTTTCACTTATTGACAATCAAAATAGATTATTTATTTATTTTTTTTTATTTACTATTACTTTTATCATTTTAATTTTTATTGTTATATTATTATTTTTTTCATTATTATTATTATTGTTATTATTATTATTTTCATTTTTATTATTATTATTGTTTTCATTATTATTATTGTTTTCATTAGTTTTATTATTATTGTTATCATCATTATTATTAACCTATTTATTTATTGAGACATGTTCGTTAAGGAAGCTAATCTAATCAAATCATTTGTATAGCGTTGAAGACATATCAGCCCTGTGAACTATTACAACCTCCCTTCAATCACTTCCAAGCGACATGGTCATAATATTCTATATAATCATTCATGGCCAGGTTTTGTCTTATCGTAACTTTCCGACTTTTCAATAAAAATTCAACTATTCGCCGTGTTTTTGTAACATTTCCAGCGTATGTCTGGACTTGATCTAATAAAGACTGTAATAATAATAATATACAAAAATTCAACTTTTTGGTCACAAAAACACTCCTGTGATGCCGTGATGATGGCTTTTCTCTCGTGAGGGCTCTTGGACAGCAACGGTAGGCGCTGTAAATTTGTTTTATACTAAAACTAGCCTCGAATCTCTACAGGGTTAGTGCCACTATAATGATGTTTGTGTTTGTATTGTATTGTATTGTATTGTTTTGTTTTGTAAACTGACGCCCACAACTATAAAGCCTTTCTTCTTCCAACTTTTGATCCTTATCTATCCATGGTTGTCTTTCTTCTCTAATCTACCCTTCCATCCATTTTTTCCCTTACTCCTCCATAAAGTCTCTGGATTTGTTTCAATAAAGGCTGAAAACCCATCACGTATCATAGGAGGATATTATTACTAAATGTCGTCAAACTTTCCATGCGCTTAAAATAATTGGGGCTTAGAGACTCTTGGGTCCAAAATCATATGCTATAATGGAATCTCTTGTTATATCTCGTCTTAAATATGAAGTACCTCCATGGGGTGGAGCTGTCAATCAAGAACGTGTCGACATGTCAAGAACAAATTCATTATTTACTTAATAAACTCATAAGGTTTTATTATCTGCCCCTTAACTATCTTGAAATAAAATCAATATTTGCATCTCTTGATGAACGCTTGTTCTCAAGAGTTACCAATAACCCGCACCATGTACTCCATCAGATCCTCCCACCTGTCAAGTCTACATCCCATGATATGCGGAGACGAACGCACAATTATACCAAAACGACCTTACCAAGCCGAAACATTTTTTCCTCGTCTTTTATCAACTTTTTCCCACAGGCATTTTTTTCCAATACTTCTTTTTGCTTTTTTCATGTTGTTCAAACTTGTAATCTAATCCAATCTAATCAACTCATTTATATAGCGCTGATCAACACCATTCAAAAGCGCTCCACTACAAACTGTTTAAGCAACAAAGCTTCTATACATTTATATTATTTTCATATATATTTTTGCAATGTTCTTTTTATAACCTCAATTGAAACAAATCCAGACAGAAGCTGGAAATGGCACAAAACATAGTGAACAATCAAAATATAAAAAAATAAAATAAAATCAGCAATAACTGAATGTCATAAGAACTGTCAATTGTCTGTTGCAAAAAAAAGTGTTTATTTTCATTTGACTTTTTGTGACATTCAGCTCTCGTTAACTTCATTTTTAAAATTTTTTTTCGTTGTTCTGTAACATTTCCAGCGTCTGTCTGGATTTCATTTGATAGAGTGTAAAAGCCAAACTTACCTGGACACAGAGACGTCGTTCACGTCCTTGGAACTTTCCCTCAATGAATAATCCGTGTCTGTGAGCGCTCTTGGATAGTAACTGGCGCTAAACAAACTTTTCTATTAGATTAGCTTCAAGAACCAAAGTGGAGAGAGAGGATATATATATATATATATATATACATATATATATACTAAAAATTGAATTTTTCTTCTTTTTCATCTTCCATAAATTTATACACGAGATGTAGCGACTGATTGATGACTCACAGATTCATAGTGACACTCCAAAGCGCCTGAGGCAGTTGGTTGTTGTGACTGTTTAAAAGTGAATGTGTGAAGACGCATACACAAATACAAAAAATATATATTATAATATATAAAAAACAATATAGCGTGTATATGAACTATTAGGTTAAACAGGGCACTATAAATATTGATTTTGTTTGACGCTATAAAAATAGATCAATTAAATTGAACGTTATAGAAATAGGTGAGTTGAATTGAACGCTATATAAATAGGTAAGCGGTTGAACAATATATAAATGGGTTAGTAGGTCAGAGGAAAGGAACGTCAAGGAGGAAGCCGGAGTCAGCTATGATTTCTGTCCATTCTACAGGTAGGGTGAAGGTGGGGGTAGTGGTGGGGGTGGCAATGGTGGGAATAGCTGGAATGGGGGTGGTGGTGGAAGTTTTAATGATGGGGGTGGTGGTGATGGTGGTGGTGGAAGTGTTAATGATGGGAGTGGTGGTGGTGGTGCTGGTGGAAGTGGTGGTGTTGAAGATGGTGGCAGTGGAGGTGGTGGAAAGGATGGTGGTGAAGATAATGGCGGAAGTGGTGGTGAAGATGGTGGCAGGAGTAGTAGAGACAGTTGGAGTGTTAAGTGTGCCTGTGTGAAAAGATGAGATTCTTGTTATTTGTTGTTGTTGCTGTAGTTGCTGATGTTGTTGTTGTAGTTGCTGCTGTTGTAGTTGCTGATGTTGTTGTTGTTTTATTTGTTGTTGTTGATGCTTTTGTAGTGGCTGATTTTGTTGTTGTTGCTGCTGTTGTTGTAGATAGTGTTGTTGTTGTTGATAAAGTTTGAGAATGTTGGGCGTTTTGTTGATAAAGACAAGAGGCATGAGAGAATTGTTGAGTGAGGGGTGTTGCTTGGGGATCTGTTGGTAGATGGTACTACAGCTGGTGATGGTGCTGGTGGTGTTGATGGCTGTGGCAGTGATGGTGGTAGCGGTGGCGATGGTGGTAGTGGTGGCGATGGTGGTGGTGGTGGCCATGGTGTTGGTGGTTTGAGGTGAGTGGGAAGTTGAGAAATTCACAATTTCATTGAGTGAAACTTGTGGGAAACTGGTAGAGAGATTAGCAGACGAATGTGGTTGTGGAAGGTGGCTGGAAGGTAGAGGTAGATGTGTGAGGTTGTTGGAGGAAGAGATAAGATTGCTGGAGGGTGAATGGTGGAGGTTTGGAAGGTTGTTAGATGGAAGAATTGTCAACTGGAATTGTTTGGAGTGCTGAAAGGGTAAGTGGTGTGGTCGATCGGGAAGGAATGGTGTGTTGTGGTGCTTTGACAAACTTTTCCGTTCTTCGATTGAGTGGTTCTGATTGTCTGTTGCATCGTCACCATTGGAAATTTCCATAGTACCTTCATCATTGTTGTTGTTATTGTTGATGATGTTGTTGATGACGTCGATATTGATATTAGTGAAGTTGCTGTTTATTTTGTTGTTGTTGTTATTGATTTTTTCCCTGTTGTTTTTGTTGTCAGTATATTTGATATTTTTTGTGTTTGTATCGATGTTGTTGTTGTTGTTGTTGATATAATTTATGTTTTTTGTGTTAGTATCGATTTTGTTGTTGATATTATTTATATTTTTTGTGTTAGTAACAATGTTGTTGTTGTTGTTGTCGTGGTGTCCATTGGCCTGGCGTTTCCTGGAGAGGAGCTCGGAGAGGGGTAACAGCTGTTTCAACATCACCACCTTCATCCTCGATGGAGCCACCACACCTCCCACCCCCCTCAATGGATCAACCAACCCTTGTGTCATGCTTGACGGAGGATTACGACCTCCAAACACCCCTGAAGCAGTGACTTGACCGTCTGTTGGCTTGTCATGGCAAGTCGACATGGGGTGGGAGTGAGTCATGAGACTTGTGTCGCCATTGACGACGTTGCTGACGTCATGGGTGGAAAGAGAATTGGTGATTTTGCGAGAAGCTCGAGGAAGATTGATGGAAGAGGTCTCAAATGGTCCATCATTTGATAAGTTGCATTCGTTCCTGCGTGTGTGTGTGTGTGTGTGTGTATGTGTGTGTGTGTGTGTGTGTGTACATGTGCATGTGTTGATGGATGGATGGATTGCTTTGAAATTAACGATTTATAATAAGTAAGATATATTGAAGTTATATTAATATGCTAAATAATGATTTTATACAAAATATTCAATAGAAATATATTATATGATATATTATACTATATTTATATTATTTAAATTATTATGTAGTTATTATATATTATATAGAAGGATGTTATTCACTTTCTTAGGTGCTTGGCAAGAACAGAGCCTCTGGCATAGCACTTGTCACAGTGGAAACAAATGAAGTCTTTTTGACGATGAATGTCATTGTGTCGTTCGAGGTCGGATGACTTGGTGAAGGAACGCGGACAGAGGTTGCATTTGTAGGGCCGATCTCCGGTGTGGATGCGGTAGTGCGTGTTCAGACTGCTTATGTGCGTGAATGTCTGTCGATGTATTGATGTTAATGACAATTGCAATTGAAGAGGTAGGTCTTCACCATTTGTTTTTTTGAATAAGAAAAATGGAAAGGCGGTTAATGAAAGTTTAAAAATGGTGGCTGATTAGAAGCTAAACGAAGGGGGCATCTGACTGAAAACTAAAAAATAGAAATTGCTATTTAAGGCCAGAAAATAAACATAGCTATTTACCTTGAAGCAGTGCTTGCAGTGGTAGTGCTTGAGGTGGCCTCGCAGGTGGCTCAGTAGTTCCTCTTCCCCAGGGAAGCACCTACCGCAGCGTTCACACTCGCTCATATCGCCGCTTACGGGTTCTTAATTAACAAGTGAATGATTGAAGAGGTTTGCATAGTAGGTGATACACGGATAGGTGGACGGTGATCCGTGTGGTTGAATGCAAGTCTGACTAGATGCTTTGAGAAAATAAAAATTGCTTAAAATTTTATAATATAGTTGAGACTGGAACAAAACATTATCAAACGATTAGTTCATTTGAAATGCGAATTATAAACCTAAAGTATTAAAAAAAAATAAATTACTGGAAAATCAAAAATTAATCATTGAACTTTACTGCATTTTTTAACGAATTTTTTTTCTCAATTTTTAAAAGCTTAAAAATTGAGACTAAATTGAGAGTAAAACGGGCGATATTTTAAAACCTGTTATTTTCATAGATACAAAATCGTTTTTTTCTAATTTGACCAGTTCATTTGAGGAACACTTTTCCAAGCCTTTAAATAATCCAAAAAAAAATTTACTAATTATTGGAAAATTATTCATTCCCCTGCGTTTGCAAAACAATCAGCTTTGGTTGGAGTCGATACCTAGGGTTCACGCCCTATTTTCACAGTTTACAGATGATGGATTTTTATTTACTCAGATTCTCAAAATTAATTCAAAAAATTAGTAAAATTGAATATGAAGAGTGATAGTAAAATGAGTTAAAGTCCCTTTTATTGAAAAAAACGTACTATGATTCTATGCATTAAAAGTGCATTTATTGGAAGATTTTATTATTTTATTTAAAGTGTGACTTGAAATTTTTAGCATTTAATTTCAATGGCTAAAATATAAATTTCTAAACATTTAACATGTTTAGTTTTATTATATTTTCACGAACTAGTTCTAATAATATAATCCTAGTAAATAAGTTAGGACATAATTTTTTGAGTAGATCAAAGGTAGGCTCAAAACTGATAGATCATGCACAGTTGAAGTCGTCCATTTTTAAAAATGACCCAAAGGTTGGTGGAGTTTTGTATTCATACAATTTAGAAGTTGAATAAAATTTATCAAACACACGATAACAAAATGTATAATTCCAGAAAAAGTTATGTACTTCAAGCAGCGTTTGTAACATAAACAAGAAATTTAATGAGACGAAATCGCTCAATCACAAACAAAACTCATCGTTCAAAGACTCCAATAAGCAGTCAGGAACAGCGAACCATGTCCAAAAAAGCTCACCCACAAGCCCTCTTTTGTGCACGCCATCACTCGCCTCATCCACACATGTTTCTACTCGGACCCACTCTGGCCATGTTCACCACCTGTCCATTGTGGACCAGCCCACCCAGGAGAAGTCACTAGAAACACTTCGTTAATAATAAAAATAATAATAAAAATAATAATAAAAATAATAATAATAATAAAAATAATAATAAAAATAATAATAAAAATAAAAAAAATAATAAAAATGAACACACAATTGATCATAGCATGCTATGATCAATTGTGTGTTCATTATTATTATTATTTTTATTATTATTTTTATTATTATTTTTATTATTATTTTCATTATTATTATTATTATTATTTTTATTATTATTTTCATTATTATTTTTATTATTAATGAAGTGCAACAAACTAAGTTGCTTTAAAAATGCTCAAAATCAATTAATATTGAGGAAAAGTCATGGTAAAGGTGAGTTTTCAATAGTTTAACAACGAGGTTGATGAGCAGAGGTTGTGTGAAAAGGAGTCCCATAGGTTAAAGGGAGAAAAAGTGATAAGTGAAAAGGTTTGCTGAAGCAACAGGGGGTCAGATTAAAATAAATAATAATAACAATAACAATAATATTAACAATAATAACTCTTATTTGTAAAGTGTCAAAGCAAGCACTTGAGGCACGACATCAAATACTTTGATTAATTAATTAAAGCATTATTCAATTAAATAATCAATTAAAACATTACTTAATTACCTCATTAATTAATTAGTTAACAAACAATTGCTGCCACAACTTTCAATCTTCCATATTTGCATGAAACATCTTCTGACCCCCCCCCCCCTTCTCTCCCACACAGCACCGTCAGTGGCAGACAAATGTTGAAGATGATCACCAGCCACATCTGGCCTGCCAACAAGCCAGCCATTAAGGCCAGGGTTGTCACAGCTGTCAGCCTTCTCGTCGGAGCCAAGGTTTCCATAATTAATTGATTGGGTATTCAATTAGCTGACACATTGTTTGTATTATTACCTGACACATTGTTTGTATTATTACCTGACACATTGTTTGTATTATTACCTGACACATTGTTTGTATTATTACCTGACACATTGTTTGTATTATTACCTGACAAATTGGTTGTATTATTACCTGACACATTGTTTGTATTATTACCTGACACATTGTTTGTTTTATTACCTGACACATTGTTTGTATTATTACCTGACACATTGTTTGTATTATTACCTGACACATTGTTTGTATTATTACCTGACACATTGTTTGTATTATTACCTGACACATTGTTTGTATTATTACCTGACACATTGTTTGTATTATTACCTGACACATTGTTTGTATTATTACCTGACACATTGTTTGTATTATTACCTGACACATTGTTTGTATAATTACCTGACACATTGTTTGTATTATTACCTGACACATTGGTTGCATAATTACCTGACACATTGTTTGTATTATTACCTGACACATTGTTTGTATTATTACCTGACACATTGTTTGTATTATTACCTGACACATTGTTTGTATTATTACCTGACACATTGTTTGTATTATTACCTGACACATTGTTTGTTTTATTACCTGACACATTGTTTGTATTATTACCTGACACATTGTTTGTA